>JAODAL010025265.1:0-58956 GCA_025379985.1 Phyllomedusa bahiana
GGGCCCTGACCATGTAGGTAGAGCATAGAATCAGATATGTAGGTAGACCCGGGAACAGCCTGTAGGAGACCGGGAGGCAGACTATGAGGGAACCATAGAGGGAGATTTTGTAAAGGCCATGAGGGAGACCGTAGGGGGAAACCATGTAGGTAGACCATAGAGGCAGACTGTGTAGGGGGCCCGGGGTGCGACTAGGAGACCACAGAGGCAGACCGTGTAGGGAGATCAGGAAGGCAAACTATGTAGGTAGACCCCCAAAAAAAACAGACTGGAAAAATAAACCAGGGAGCAGATATATAGGTAGACCCGAGTAGACCCCCTAGGGAGACCAGGGGGCAGGCTATGTAGGTAAACCCTAGAATCGAATGTAGGGAGACCATAGAGGCAGCCATTAAGGGGCCATGGAAAGACATTAGGGAACCCTAGAGGTATACCGTGTGGGAGACCGGGGGCCCTCGTTGGGAACTATAAGGCAGGCAGACCCCCGTGGCAGACCCTAGGATTTAATATGGGTATACCCTAAGGGAACCGTGAGGGAGACCGGGGAAGACTAGTGGTAGATCATAGAGGAGACCATATGGGGGCCAAGTATTTAAAAATTTTGGAGCCTGTGAGTAGACATAGAGGCAGACAGTTTGAAGAATACAGGCAGACCAGATGTCTACAGACCATAGAGACAGTCCATGCAGAGATGCATACCATACAGGGAGACCATATAGGCAGACCATGTAGGTAGACCATAGACGCAGACCACATAGGTAGACTACAGAGGCAGACTATGTAGGCAGACCATGTACGTAGACGATAGAGGCAGACCAGAGGTGAACAGACCATAGAGGTAGACTATGTAAGTAGACCATACAAACAATATGTAGGTGACCCTAGGGCAGACCCCCAAGGTTAAATAAGACAACCATAGAAAAGGGGCGACTAGTAGATAGACTTGTATAGACTATGAAACAGACCATGAGGCAGACCCCCATAGGTAGACCATAGAGGGAAAAAAACCACATAGGTTAGACCCTTTAAAAAAGGGGAGACCCCATAGGGAACCCTAGAGGCAGCCATAGACGGGGAATATGTAGTAGACTATGTAGTCAACTATAGAAAAAGACATGAGGGAGGGCCCCTGGGGAGACCAATAGGAGAAAAATAGAGGCAGACCATAGAGGCAGACCATAGAGGCAGACCATAGAGGCAGACCACATAGGTAGACCATAGAGGCAGGCCATAGAGGCAGACTATGTAGAAAGACTATGTAGTCAGACGATAGAAAAAAGGGGCCCCTGGGGGGGGGCAGGCATTTTGGTGACCTGAGACCATAGGGCAACCAAAGAGGGGGAAACAATAGAACATGTTTTTTGAAAAAGACCATAGAGGCGCCCTGGAAAAACCATGTTAGACCAAAAGAGAAAAAATTATAGACAGGAAAATATATTTGATAGAAAAAATTAATAAATTTAAATAATTAGATAGATAGTAGAAATAGAAGAAAATAGAACATAGAGGGGGGGGAAAAAAAAAGAAAATTGAGATAAATTGATAGATGGATAGATAGATAGATAGATAGATAGATATGGAATAGATAGATAGATATGGAATAGATAGATATGAGATAGATAGATAGATAGATAGATAGATAGATAGATATGGAATAGATAGATATGAGATAGATAGATAGATAGATATGAGATAGATAGGTAGATAGATAGATAGATAGATAGATAGATAGATAGATAGATATATATGAGATAGATAGATAGATAGGTAGATGGATAGATAGATATGAGATAGATAGATAGGTAGATAGATAGATATGAGATAGATAGATATGAGATAGATAGATATGAGATAGATATGAGATAGATAGATAGAATGGGTCAATACACATGTTCCTGCCCTGGGTCTGTGTTCTCGGGCCCTTCCCATTCGTGCAGTCGGCGCTCTTGCTCATTGGGCCGGCGATGCATGTGATTGGGAGCCAGGCAGGACTCGCTCGGCCTTAGATGCTGCACTCAGTAAAAATGAGTTGATATTCCGGGTTTTATGATTGCATTAAGCAGTGAGAGTCTTGTCAGGTTTGATACATTTGAGGCTGCGCTTTTGCTGGGCCGGCAGTTTTGGTTAATGCCGGATCAGGCGCTCACATTCGCACTTCGCATACAAAGTACATTCCCGGAAGGAAAACACGGCAGAAGTTTTATTTGTAGATAAGTTGGGAGCAGTTCTCCCACCGAGCTGGAGACGTTGGTCTCATGTGATCTCCTTGATGGATCCTTCGCTCACGCGGAAGACAACGTCGATGACAAGTCAATTGTGGATGTCAGTTCCACTTTCCTGTCATAGGAACATTTCTGGGAACTGATGGGAGCACCTTCCAGAACACAACCGCCAAAAATGGAAATAAATAGAATTGCTAACCATTTTAGTCCCCAGCGGCAGGACACGGGGCAGACAGCACATGCCACGAGGAGGCTCCCATTGACGTGAATAGACTCTCCTCAATCTGTGCTATGAAAGGTGCAGATACTTTTTCAAGATTTTTTTCATTTCTCTAATGCATCTCAAATAAGATAAGATCAAGTCAACAGTCTTGGTTATAACACTCCCCTCATGTTTTGTGTATACAGCTCCTATGCAGACCTATGTGTCTCCCTGGTTGCAGTCTACAGGCTCTGCCCTTCTTCTGACTGGTTCACATTTCTTCTATCCTGCTTTCCCTTGCTACACCATCAGGGGTGTCTTATCAGTTGTCTGGGGACCCCAGAAGTAATGGGGGCCCCTGGCAGTTAGAGGCTTGTCCCAGGACTCCAGAGCACATGCCTTGGGTAACCCAGGTTGGCCCTCTTATTTAACTGTTTGCATCTCCTCAGGATGAGCCCCTGCCCAGCCAATCAGTTTTGTAGGTTGTAGGCTGTAGTTTTATTTTTTCCCTTACAATTGTAGAGCAACTATTAAGGATGGGGGCCTTGCCTACCTACCTAGGCTTCTACCTATAGGAGGACATGCATACCTACCTACCCATCTGGGCCCCTGCCGATCTGCCTACCTGGTGCCTTACCTGCCTAACTACAGTATATGGGTCCTTATCTAGTCCTTAGCCATATCTACCTACTGGCGGCTTCTCTATCTACCTATTGAAGGACCTGCCTACCTACCTAGGCACTCACCTATAGGAGGACCTGCATACCTACCTACCCATCTGGGCCCATGCCAATATGCCTACCTGGTGCATTACCTGCCTACCTACAGTACATGGATCCTTATCTAGACCTTAGCCCTACCTACCTACTGGTGGCTTCTCTATCTGCCTATTGAAGGATCTGACTACCTACCTAGTTTCCAACCTATAAAGATACCTACCTATCCAACTGGGGCTTTGCTTGCCTACCTACAGTACATGGGTCCTTACCTATCAGTAGTCCTACCTACCTACTATTGACTTCCCTATCTGCCTAATGGGGGACCTGCCTATCTACCTAGGTTCCTGGCTATGAGGAGACCTGCATACCTATATATCAATATGGTGCCTTGCTTGCCTACCTACAGTATGTGGGTCCTTATCTATTAGTAGCTCTACCTACCTACTGGTGGCTTCCCTATCTGCCTAATGGTTTATCTATGTACCCACCCAAGGAAGCTGTGGCCTGGTGCAATGTCATGTGCTTGGGGAGGGCCCGGTGCACTGCTTTCCCCTGGGGACAGCCCTGTACACCATCTCATTTAATGAGCACCTACCCGTATAGACTCTTGACAGACTCTTGGAGACCTGACCTCCCATCACTTCTAGATATTCCACCTGCTGAGAAGAAAGAACTTTCAAGGAGGTAGCTCCCAAATGGGCCACATGGTAAACTAATGAGGCCAAAGCTTGGGTTTTGTCATCTGCTGCAAAAGTTCTAGAGCTCCATTGGTGACACAGGGTCATCTGACATTCTGTAGGACTACCTTGACAACCAATGACCTCAAACTCAACAAGGAGTCCTCTACTGTGTCTGGTTGTAAGGTGGGTGTTCATGGCAATGGTAGCACAATGGCCAATTCTTCTCTTTCTGTATAAGCTTATATCCACTAGCACCCGTGTGGCCAATGCTTCCACATAGTCCTCAGCAACAGGTACCACTTCTCCACTCCAGAGCGCCACCTCTCTGACAGTCCTTTGCAGAGAATCCAGATGGGTAGCAGCACAGAGGTCCAGCCTCACGCCCTCTGGAACGCAATGGTCCCAATAACTGGGTTGTTGTCTTCCTCTCCCCATTTCTTCCCAAAGGTCTCATAAACCATCTCATTCTTGGTATACAGGTGTAGCAAAGATTAAAGATGAATATATATCTACAGTGTATATAATATATATGATAGATGGATTAGACAGGTAGAGAGACAAATGGATAGATAAATATATATGCCATAGACAGACAGTTAGATCAACACAGGAAAAATGCAGCACTCAGCCAAAAATACAGGATGCCAGCGACCAAAGCCCAGACCATAAGCTGAATTAAATAGAAAAATTGCAGCACTCGCAGATAGAAAACACTTGAAAAAATGAGGTTTATTTCCTCCTGTCACAGACAAATAGATATGAGAGAAACAGATAGAAATGAGCAAGATAGAGGTAGATAGATACATAGATAGATAGATATGAGATAGATAGATACATAGATAGATAGATATGAGATAGATAGATAGATAGATAAGATAGATATGAATAGAGATATAGATATGATAGATAGATAGAATAGATAGAATAGATAGATAGATAGATAGATGGATAAATATGAGATATATTGATATGGTATAGATAGATAGATAGATAGATATGAGATAGATAGATAGATAGATATAGAGATAGATAGATATGGGATAGATAGATAGATAAATGAATAATTGAGATAGATAGATATGGTAATATGAGATAGATAGATAGATATGATAGATAGATAGATAGATAGAATATGAGATAAAATAGAAGATTAGATAAATAGATAGAAATAGATATGAGAATAGATTATAGATGGATAAATTGATTGATAGATAGATAGATAGATAGATATGAGATATAGATAGATAGATAGATAGATAGATATGAGATAGATAGATAGATATGGGATAGATAGATAGATAGATAGATAGATAGATATGAGATAGATAGATAGATATGAGATAGATAGATATGAGATAGATAAATAGATATGAGATAGATAGATAGATAGATAGATAGATAGATAGATAGATAGATAGATAGATAGATATGAGATAGATGGATAGATATTAGATAGATAGATATGAGGTGGATAGATAGATAATGAGATAGATAGATAGTTAGATAGATAGATAGATTTGAGAGATAGATATGAGATAGATGTGAGACAGATAGATATCAGATAGATAGATGGATAGATAGATAGATAGATGGATATAGAGATAGATATGAGATAGATAGAATTGAGAAGATAGATAGATAGATAGATAGTGAGATAGATACAGTATGGGATAGATAGATAGATAGATAGATAGATATATGAAACATAGATAGATAGATAGATAGATATAATTCAGATAGATAGATAGATAGATAGATAGATATGGGATAGATAGATATGAGATAGATAGATATGGGATAGATAGATAGATATGAGATAGATAGATAGATAGATAGATAGATAGATAGATATGAGATAGATAGATATGAGATAGATAGATATGGGATAGATAGATAGATAGATAGATATGAGGTAAATAGATATGAGGTAAATAGATATGAGATAGATAGATAGATATGAGATAGATAGATAGATAGATAGATAGATATGGGATAGATAGATAGATAGATATGAGATAGATAGATATGAGATAGATAGATAGATAGATAGATAGATAGATATGGGATAGATAGATAGATAGATAGATAGATAGATAGATAGATAGATAGATAGATATGGGATAGATAGATAGATAGATATGAGATAGATAGATATGAGATAGATAGATAGATAGATAGATATGAGATAGATATGAGATAGATAGATAGATATGAGATAGATAGATATGAGATAGATATGAGATAGATAGATAGATAGATAGATATGAGATAGATAGATAGATAGATAGATAGATAGATAGATATGAGATAGATAGATATGATATAGATAGATAGATAGATAGATAGATAGATGAGAGGTAGGTAGTACCATACAGATTTCCTATGGGTCCATAAACACGTTTTACACTGTACATGGCCAACAAAAAGTCTTTACACTTGTGAGACAAAAATAAACTTTACCTAAATGACGCAGATGGTGATAAAATGTACGGGTGACACAACAAAATACTAATTGTAACGGAATATCCACAATAAAAAACTTGAAGGTTAAGATTTTATGGTTTTGTTGAACTTGTAAAGATGTTTTTTGCCGGCGCTGTACAGAGAATTAAATTTACTAAAGTGTAAAACCTACTAAGCACAAGTAATGGAAATCCAAATCTTCGGGCAAAATATACAACAACAACAAAAAAGTGCGACTGGAACTAAAAATCTAGATAAATGAGCTTTTTTTCTACCTTTAGTTCCCAAATTGGAAAGTGTTGAGGAGCGGATGATATAGTGAGGCCTCATAGAGGGAGATATCAATACCATTAGCATTAATTAGGAGCTCGGGGTCTGGTTCACCAGATAACTTAAATATATCCATATTTAAAAGGATAAAAACTCTGCGCTGTTGACAAAGCGGCTGACTCAGTCCCCTGCGGGAATATACAGGATAACAGGGCATTAAATATTTACCATCCATTACATGCACATCAATAATAGAGCACAGAGACCTTAAAAGGTGCATTAAGTACATAACCTGCATCGTAAGGAGCTTCGGCTACAAAACACTTTCCATAGCGGGGAAACTGCCGCTTTTTTATTCACCGCCCCCCTCTCCCCCCCCCCCCGCCCAAATCAGCTCGAATGGTTTGCAAAGTTATTGTTCCGAAAACTTTCTCGGCCACTAAAATCTTGGGAGAAATAGCGAGGGGGCTATGCTATTAGGGTACGCTCACACAGGATGCCTACGCTGCATATTTTCTGTCCAGACGTGCAGGCAAGGTCGGGACGATGGGTAGGCAGAGGTGAGCGATCGCCTAGGGTGCCACCTCTACCCATCACGTGATGCGCCGCGCGCATAAACAGAATAGCACCCTGATATTCACGCCGCAGTCTGGCAGACACAGACTGATTGGCATTGAAGCGGCTGCCTGGCTGCAGCACAGCGGCGTGCTCAGTCTTACCAGTGGCTGCTGCTGGTCAGCCGGCCCACCGCCCCCTCTTCCTCTGCTGCGCAGCGCCGTCTTCTGCGGAGCACATGACCCCAGGCGCCGTGCAGCTATGTGCCTCACTCTGGACTGATTCTTGCATATTCTTCTGTGCGGCAGCGGCGGACACGGAGGCAGAGTCGGGTTAGTCAGAGGGAACTGGTGCAAAGGGGAGAGAGGAACTGGTGCAGATGGGAGAGTGGCAGTGGTGCAAAGGGGAGAGTGGAAGTGGTGCAGAGGGGCGAGAGGACCAGGTGCAGAGGGGAGAGTGGAACTGGTGCAAAGGGGAGAGTGGAACTGGTGCAAAGGGGAGAGTGGAACTGGTGCAAAGGGGAGAGTGGAACTGGTGCAAAGGGGAGAGAGGAACTGGTGCAAAGGGGAGAGAGGAACTGGTGCAGAGGGGAGAGAGGAACTGGTGGAAAGGGGAGAGTGGAACTGGTGGAAAGGGGAGAGAGGAACTGGTGGAGAGGGGAGAGAGGAACTGTGGAAAGGGGAGAGAGATGAACTGGTGCAAAGGGGAGAGAGGAACTGGCGGAAAGGGGAGAGTGGAACTGGTGGAAAGGGGAGAGAGGAACTGGTAGAAGGGGGAGAGAGGAACTGGCGCAAAGGGGAGAGAGGAACTGGTGCAGAGGGGAGAGTGGAACTGGTGCAAAGGGGAGAGTGGAACTGGTGCAAAGGGGAGAGAGGAACTGGTGCAGATGGGAGAGTGTAACTTGTGCAAAGGGGAGAGTGAAAATGGTGCAGATGGGAGAGTGGAACTGGTGCAGAGGGGAGAGAGGAACTGGTGCAAAGGGGAGAGTGGAACTGGCGCAAAGGGGAGAGAGGAACTGGTGCAGAGGGGAGAGTGGAACTGGTGCAAAGGGGAGAGAGGAACTGGTGCAGAGGGGAGAGAGGAACTGGTGCAGAGGGGAGAGAGGAACTGGTGGAAAGGGGAGAGTGGAACTGGTGGAAAGGGGAGAGAGGAACTGGTAGAAGGGGGAGAGAGGAACTGGCGCAAAGGGGAGAGAGGAACTGGTGCAGAGGGGAGAGAGGAACTGGTGGAAAGGGGAGAGTGGAACTGGTGCAAAGGGGAGAGAGGAACTGGTGCAAAGGGGAGAGAGGAACTGGTGCAAAGGGGAGAGAGGAACTGGTGCAGAGGGGAGAGTGGAACTGCTGGAAAGAGGAGAGTGGAACTGGTGCAAAGGGGAGAGAGGAACTGGTGTAGGGGAGAGAGGAACTGGTGCATAGGGGAGTGTGGAACTGGTGCATAGGGGAGAGTGGAACTGGTGCAAAGGGGAGAGAGGAACTGGTGCAGAGGGGAGAGTGGAACTGGTGCAAAGGGGAGAGTGGAACTGGTGCAAAGGGGAGAGTGGAACTGGCGCAAAGGGGAGAGAGGAACTGGTGCAAAGGGGAGAGAGGAACTGGTGCAGAGGGGAGAGTGGAACTGGTGCAAAGGGGAGAGAGGAACTGGTGCAAAGGGGAGAGAGGAACTGGTGCAAAGGGGAGAGTGGAACTGGTGCAAAGGGGAGAGTGGAACTGGTGCAGAGGGGAGAGTGGAACTGGTGCAAAGGGGAGAGAGGAACTGGTGCAGAGGGGAGAGTGGAACTGGTGCAAAGGGGAGAGTGGAACTGGTGCAGAGGGGAGAGTGGAACTGGTGCAAAGGGGAGAGTGGAACTGGTGCAAAGGGGAGAGAGGAACTGGTGCAGAGGGGAGAGTGGAACTGGTGCAGAGGGGAGAGTGGAACTGGCGCAAAGGGGAGAGAGGAACTGGCGCAAAGGGGAGAGAGGAACTGGCGCAAAGGGGAGAGAGGAACTGGTGCAAAGGGGAGAGAGGAACTGGTGCAAAGGGGAGAGAGGAACTGGTGCAAAGGGGAGAGAGGAACTGGTGCAGAGGGGAGAGAGGAACTGGTGCATAGGGGCGAGTGGAACTGGGGAAGAGGGGCGAGGGGGACTGGTGCAGAGGGGAGAGTGGAACTGGTGCAAAGGGGAGAGGAACTGGTGCAAAGGGGTGATAGGAACTGGTGCAAAGGGGAGTGAGGAACTGGTGCAAAGGGGAGAGTGGAACTGGTGCAAAGGGGAGAGAGGAACTGGTGCAGAGGGGAGAGTGGAACTGGTGCAAAGGGGAGAGTGGAACTGGTGCAAAGGGGAGAGAGGAACTGGTGCAAAGGGGAGAGTGGAACTGGTGCAGAGGGGAGAGTGGAACTGGTGGAAAGGGGAGAGTGGAACTGGCGCAAAGGGGAGAGAGGAACTGGTGCAAAGGGGAGAGAGGAACTGGTGCAAAGGGGAGAGAGGAACTGGTGCAAAGGGGAGAGTGGAACTGGTGCAAAGGGGAGAGAGGAACTGGTGCAAAGGGGAGAGAGGAACTGCCGAACTGGTGCAGAGGGGAGAGTGGAACTGGTGCAAAGGGGAGAGTGGAACTGGTGCAGAGGGGAGAGTGGAACTGGTGCAAAGGGGAGAGAGGAACTGGTGCAGAGGGGAGAGTGGAACTGGTGCAAAGGGGAGAGTGGAACTGGTGCAGAGGGGAGAGTGGAACTGGTGCAGAGGGGAGAGTGGAACTGGTGCAATGGGGAGAGTGGAACTGGTGCAGAGGGGAGAGTGGAACTGGTGCAGAGGGGAGAGTGGAACTGGCGGAAAGGGGAGAGTGGAACTGGCGCAAAGGGGAGAGAGGAACTGGTGCAAAGGGGAGAGAGGAACTGGTGCAGAGGGGAGAGTTGAACTGGTGCAAAGGGGAGAGAGGAACTGGTGCAAAGGGGAGAGAGGAACTGGTGCAGAGGGGAGAGAGGAACTGGTGCAGAGGGGATTAAGTTTTGTTTTACTTAGTTTGAATGGGTTACATTCCATTATCACCTTCTGATGAAGCACAGGTTCCACTTTGCTTCTGGTTCCACGGTGCGGTCACTTCCTGTACAACTTTACACAGGTAACCCTAAATTTTTAGCTGTACTGGAAGTAATGTCAGAGTGACAGTGCCCCAGGTCTGGAAGTAAAAACTTGCCCCAGTACTTAGTTTCCAGTAGATTAAAAGAAATCACCACATCCAAAAAGGATTATGGTAAAAAATACCCCTAATTTATTTAATAAAATTACTTCACGTGTTTTGCACATAGGGTTAGGGTTCCGGTTCCAGTCGATTTGTTGTTAGAAATGGCAAAAAAAAGCCTCTAGAGTTGATCCGATTCAAAGCGTGCAGATTTGGTTTAAATTTGACCTGTGTACACTGGTACCTACTACTATATGATGCACAAGACCCGGGTAAAACAGCTTGTGCACCATATAGAGGTTTAGGTTCAGCCACTGTGCGGTGGCATCTTCCGGCTCTCCTGGAGGCTGAATAGACTGTCCAACCTCCAGGAGAGCTGGGTGATGTCAAAACCCTCTGACAGCTTTCTTTTAGAGCCATTATACAGTTGTGTGAGAGGGTTGTGGCTCGTTATAAAGGGGGCATGGTTCATGCCAATTCTGGTTGGAGCGCCACAGTTTCTGGTTGGAGCGCCAAGTATGAGATGGATAGATAGATATGAGATAGATAGATAGATAGATATGAGATAGATAGATAGATATGAGATAGATATGAGATAGATAGATAGATATGAGATAGATAGATATGAGATAGATATGAGATATATACATAGATAGATATGAGATAGATATGAGATAGATAGATAGATAGATAGATAGATAGATATGAGATAGATAGATATGAGATAGTAGATATGTAGATAGTAGAGATAGATAGAGTAGATATAAATGAGATAGATAGAGATAGTATAGATAGATATGGAGATAGAATGATAGATAATGATAGATAGAATAGATGATAGATATGAGATAGATAGATAGATAGATAGATAGATAGTAGATAGGAGATAGATATGAGATGGAGATATGAATCTGATATGAGATGGAGAGATAGATATATAGATAATAGATAGGATATGATAGATAAAGATAGACATACTTAGCGATGAGATTGATTGAGCATAGTTAGGATAGATAGATAGCTATGAGATAGCATTGAGAAGATGAAGATATGAGAAGATAGATATGAGATGATATGAGATCATACTAAGTGATATGAGTAGAATGAGTAGATAATTGTATAGATGATAATCATGCGCTAGATATAGTATAGAAGAAGGATAGTAATTAGATAGATAGATAGATAGATTAGTAGATAGATAAAAATGAAAATAGATAGAGATGAGATGATAGACTAGATATGAGATAGATAGATGCATAGATAGATAGATAGATAATAGATATGAGATGATAGATAGATATGAGATAGATAGATAGATAGATAGATAGATAGATAGATAATAGATTAGATAGGAGCTAGATATGTGATAGAAAATTGAGATAGATATGAGATGGAGAGATAGATATATAGATAGATAGATAGATAGATAGATAGATAGATAGATATGAGATAGATGAGATAGATATGAGATAGATAGATATGAGATAGATAGATAGATATGAGATAGATAGATAGATAGATATGAGGTAGATAGATATGAGATAGATAGATAGATAGATAGATAGATATGAGATAGAGAGATAGATATGAGATAGATAGAATCCTTAAGTGGAGAGAGATATCACGGCACTTCACCAAGGAATGTAATAAAAAACCTTACTTTATTCGGCAACTTGTTTTCATAGGTTAAGGCAAACGGGATACACGAGACCACGCAAAAGACTGACAGACCGGCAACAGCTGTTTCGCGTGTGAGCACACGCTTCCTCTAAGCCTGAGGGGAACTACGTCACCACGTACTTTTATTTCCCCTCCCGCTGTCAGTCGTCATTAAAAACGAATACATTGTAACTAAACAAATTCCATTCATAAAAATGAAGACAGATCATTACGGTCATTCAGACCTTGAAGCCCTAATGCATTAGTACGTAATATCCATCGTGCCTCCACACTGTAGTAATTATTTATGACGATCTAATCCTCCTGAAGAATTTTAAAATACTTTGGCAACCCTGCAAATTTAACTCCTTCTATCTCATTATTATGTGATCTTTCATTTGGGAAATCCATCTCGGAGCTCCTTTTTCCCGTCTTCAGAGAGTATAGATATTCTCTAAACCTTATTTGTAAGGGTCTTATTGTTTTCCCCCACATAAAACTTTTTACTCGGACACCAGAGTGCATACACCACGAAATCCGATCTACCACGTCATAAATTGATTAACGTAAAGTCCTCACTGCCTAATTTTATTTTATTACCATTATTAAAATATTTACAGAAATTTACAACTACCACATTTATGGTTACCTTTTGGAATACTACTCTGTAACCAATTGTTTCTTTTTTTCAATTAAGCTTCCCCTTCACTAATTCATCTCTAAGATTTTTTGTACGTCTGAATGAGACCAATGGGGATATCTAATTTTTTTCATGAAGTATCACATCATTTTCTAGCAGATACCAAGATCGATGTATTGCTCGTTTTATTTGGTCTGCCATTGGACTATATTGGAATGAAAAAACACATCTGTTTTTTTCCTTTCTTTTATTTCTATTCACCAATTTTTCTCTATCTGTTCATGCTCTCACAAAGGCCGATTTAAAATATTTTCACTGTATCCACGGGGTCTCAACCTTTCCATCAAATTCCATGGACTGCTCCAAAAAATCATTATACTCTGAATTATTCCTACACAGCCTCAGGAATTGACCATAAGGTAGTCCCTTTTTAACATGTACCGGGTGGAAGCTTTCGCTATGTAGTAGGGAGTTAGTTGCTGTTGGTTTTCTATAACCTCTTGTAAATTTTTTTATTTCCCTCTTTTATTTCAATCTTGACATCCAAGAATCAATTTCTCTGTCTCCAAAATTAGCTGTAAAATTCATGTTCATATTATTTTGATTTATATAATCTGTGAATTTCTCAAAATCTTCATTACTACCTGACCATATAATGAATACATCATCCAAAAATCGAGAACAATGATTAAATAATTTCAGGAAGGGATTTTTCACATTATATATAAATCTTTCTTCCCAGATTGCCAGAAATAGAATAGCCAACGTAGGGGCTACTGGCGTCCCCATCGCCGTCCCAACTGTCTGTATATACCAATCCTGCATGAACATAAAAACATTGTGAGTGAGAACAAAGTTCAACAACTCACAAATAGAGTGGTGCCGAAGCAATTGTTTCTCTATTGCCGGAGTAGATGAGATAGATAGATATGAGATATATAGATAGATAGATATGAGATAGATAGATAGATATGAGATAGATAGATAGATAGATATGAAATAGGTAGCTAGACAGACAGAATGATAGGTAGATAGAAACATCCTTTCCAGTACTAGGTTTAGATTTTTCGGGTTACGATTAGAGATGGGTGAATCGATTCTAACGAAGTGGAATTCGTTTAGAATTTCAGGAAAACTTCGGTTCGGAACGAAGTCGAACTTTGGGGTACTTCGGGTGAACTAGGTGTGCTTTTGATTGATAAAATGGCTGCGAGCACATGGGGCTACATGGGGCAAAGCACTCTGGGAGGAAGAAAAGGGGATAGCCTGCATGAAAATGTGCAGAGATGAAGCCAATCAGAGACCGGCGGGATTCTGTGACGTCACCGCACTATATAAATCCGGGCACGACGCTGGGAGCTCACACTCCTCTCCCTGTGCTCATCAGGGAAGGAGCTGCCGCGGCTGATAGCTCTTACTGAAGAATTGATTTTTATATAGCGATTTCTGTGGGTTGTCTCAGTTGTCTCAGAGACTGTTCTCTTAATGTTCTATTTCTAATTTTTTGGGGTATTGGATCTGAAATCCAGTGCGCTTCCACTGCAGCTTCATATTACATTCAATATCCAAGTGGGATCTAAGCCAGTTCCTGTTGCATTCATTTAAAGAAAACAGCGTTTTTACAATTTCAATTCCACTTCATTTTTTGGCTGCTCAATTTTTATTGTGCAATTTACATCCAGGGGTTAATAAGCGTTGTTTTGCTGGTGTTTTCTGACCCCAAGAAACCGTCTTTTTCAACGCCAAAATATATAAATTTTTCCTGTACCTAATTGACAAGCAAAAGTAATTACACTGTATCTCTTGTTGTGTGGCGTAGAAAACACGCAAATTGGTAACACGCTACAAAGGCTACTAGTTTTGTGGGGCTCAATTCTTTGGCGCAATTTTTCATCCAGGGGTTAATTAAGCGTTGTTTTGCTGGTGTGCTGACAAAAATAAACCGTCTTTTTCAACGCCAAAATATATAAATTTTTCCCTGTAGCCTAATTCATGTCCGAAGGGGTTAATTAAGCCTGTTTTTGCTTTTACATTTAGAAAAAATACACAGTGTTTTTAAACGACCATACAAGTAAATTTTTCCTGGCCATTTGTGGAGCCCCAAATTTATATCCAAGGGTTACCCAAGCTTGTTACTGGGTTCATTTGGAGTCAAATACAGGGTGTGTATTTATCATATACAGATATCTTCATCAAACAGTGTCTGTACATTTTAGAACAAACAGTATGTCGACAGAAAAGTGTTGCAGGCTCTTCAACTGCGAGTGGCAGAGGCACAAACATTCCTGGAAACAGGCACAGGTCGCAGACACAGCAAGGGGACGTCGCAGCAGGGGTCACTCGGTTTAGGCCAAACTGCCGCTGTCATCTAGCGGGGCCCTGTGTTGTTCAGCAAACCCAATGGTTCTTGATTGGTTTACTAGGTCATCCTCTTCCTACCAGATGACATCTGACAACTCCAGCCAAGATCGGTGGGAACCTCCAGACACAACCATTAGTGGCATGGGCCCGGGAGCGGGTCAGCGGGCCCCCACCTGTCCTCAACCCGCCTCTGTCCCATCCGGTTTCCCTCAGCCAGAGATCTACTATGTGGTCTGGCTCAGCGCCACTATATAGCGAGGATGAACAATTTGAGGAGGGGATCAGCAGCTATTTGGGCAGCAAAAGAAAGGGGGGGCCAAAAAGGGCCTTCCCCTTGCAGTGGGCAGAAAAGGGTATAGTTTTGGGGAGAGTGGCAGGGGAGGTCATGTTGGGGGGCAGTCTCTGCATCCCAAGACCGGTAAAGGGGCCCCCGCAGTGACGATGAAACACAAATAGAATGATTTTACCCGGGGACCGACCTTGGGGACCCGGGTGAAGCAAGGGCTTCATCACCGTAAAGGAAAGGGGCCGTAGCTTGCGCGTCAGGCAGCGGTGCGGGCCAGCAAGGGGGCCCGTGGGGCCCCGTGAGTCAGCGGGATACTCGTTTTAGGTGGGGGAAGCCAAGCGGCCACGGGAAAAAAACCCCCTTTTTCGCAGGCCCAAGAAATTAGCGGCACGGGGGCTCAGCGGGCGGGGGCGGCATAGCCCACCATGGGGGAGCGTTACCCGTAAAATCCGTTTACTCGGGGTGGGGGCCTTTTTTTTTCTAAGACCCCGGGAGGACCCGAATAGGGGTATATGTAGAATCTGTAAGCAGAAAGTGAAGCGTGGGGCCAGGGAGCAAATTTTTGGCCCCCAAAGGGGAACCCCTCCCCTAAAACACATGCAGTTTCACCATCCGGGGCCGGGGGAGAAACGGGGGCTCAGAATGTTGGCCCATCCTCCGCCGAAAGCAACAGCACAGCAGAAAGGCCCGGGGCCCGCAAGCCATTTCACCCAAAAAAGGCTCCACCCCCTCTGCAAAGGGACGTTTCTCTTTAAACATCATCTCCTGGGTCCAGAAGCCCCTTGCTCCTCGCTACTAAATTCCGCCAGCATCATTCAGGAGGCGATTTGCAAAGAACAACATTTTCATCCAACCACCCCTAAATTTGCAGAAGCTGCCCGATTTTCCTTTCCAAGTTGAGGGGAAATTTGCAGCCCCTTTCCTTTTTCCCAAAAATGGGGGACTCTGCACTTTTCGAGAACTAATGGTTTGTGCCGAGCCGAGATGGAGATTCCAACCCGGGAAATTTTTATTTTCCCAAAAGGAAAGTCCCAGCACTTAAATAAAAATGAAAAAAACAGAAGGGGGGGACAGTCCTTTAGCTTACCCGGTTTGCCCAAGGTGCCCCGGCAGGCGGACTTTCTGGTTTTAAACTACGGAAAAGGGCCATAATGCCCCCTTTCCCCGGCCCCCCTGGGTGAATGTGCTTCCTCCCAGGCACACCAAAAAATTTGGGACAGGAAAACCCCTTTCTCCCCCAAACGTTGTAAAAACTGCGCTCCTCGCCAATGTCCGCCCCTCCTCCTCCACCACCACCTTCTCACCCCCACAAGAAACTGCACCCATCAACCACATGTGGGGGGGCACAGCGGTGCCCACGCATTCAACCCCTTGGCTTGCCTGGGCAAAACGAAGTCACACAGGGAGGAATTTGTTTCGCGTCATGCAGCAAAAAATCGATGTGTTGCTTTCCCCCGGGGCCCAACTGAAAAATGGGGAACCATGGTGAGGGACAATGGGGGGAACCCGGGTGTCCGCGCTGAAAAACCGAGGAGGGAGGCCCCATGCCCCTGCAAGGGGGCTTTGGGGTTAAATCTGGTTGTAAAAAGGGTTTTCCGGAAGTTTTCCACCGACCCTTCAGAACTTTCCTAAAAAATGGCCAGGAAACTGTGCATGCATTTTACCCAAAACGTACAAACCAGGAACACCCTACCCCGAGTTGCAGCGGCGAACCCTCCCCCAAACACTCTAAAAATCCCGATTTTCCACCCTTTGGGAATTTTCCAAACCTGCACATTTTGGGAAAACCGACTGTAAAAAACGAAAAAGGGCCCAAATAACAAATTTTTTGATAAACCGGGCGGACAGGAGAACCCCCTTAGTAACTTTGAAGTCAGCCAGGGGGCAGTTTCATGCTGACCCCGG
This sequence comes from Phyllomedusa bahiana, assembly GCA_025379985.1. NCBI lineage: Eukaryota > Metazoa > Chordata > Amphibia > Anura > Hylidae > Phyllomedusa > Phyllomedusa bahiana. Next base: position 17,109 of record JAODAL010025265.1, read on the forward strand.
GCCGTTTTGTTGGGGCCCTTTTCGAGGGCCCACGTTTTTTGGGTCATCGCCAGGAACCAAAACGGGTTAATAACACCCTTCCACTCTTCATGTCCTGGAACAGATGCAAAAAAATTCGGGCCCTGGGCAGGGGCCCGGGGAGACGTGGCGACTACATCTCGTGGCCACATGAGTCCTTTGGGACTGAAATGGAGGGGGAGGGGGACTTTGGGAACAGAACATTGCGGGTTGAAAAAATTGGAAATTTTTTTTACCCAGGTGACAAGAAAAGGGGAGCGGGGAGCACTAAAAGGGGGTTGGAGGGAGTTTGGGGAAAAGATGATTTTTGATGACCCCCAAGAAACCGTGGCAGAAAACCCCAGGAAATGGGGCAGGGGCCCCCCTCAGTCATTTGTGAAATTTTGGCCCGCAGCATCTTATTTGCCGGGCAAGTGACAGCCGAATAGCCAAAACCGGCAAAAGGATGACTTCTGGCTTTTCCACCCAAATTGGACCCCCCCCGCTACCGGCCCAAAAGGGGAAACCCCTTTTTTCCCACCCTTTGAGAGGTAGGACAAACTAAAATACTATGGGGAAATCCCCGTAATCATTTTGGCTCCTGCCTATTTTGCGGAAACGTCCCCCCTCTGACGGGTTTTCCTACCGGGGGGTTTCCTAAAGGGGCTCACGTATTTTAACGGGCCGCGGCTGCTGGGGGAAGGGGGGGGGGGTAGGAGCAGTACCGCCCCATCAGTATAACCTAAGTCGGGATTCACTGATGACAGCTTCCTTCACCCGCCTAGTGAGGGGGGCCCGGTCGCCAGAGAGAAAGCAGCGGGCCGGAGAAACCCTAAACCAACGGGTTGGGGGCCCTTTACTGGACAGCACTCTGCCCCCCTCAGTTAGAAGGACCCGTTTGGCCCTACTGGGCACCCAAAAACTGGATGTGGGGCCCGCAACTTGCCATTTTGGGGCAGTGGAGAAGCTGTCCAGCCCCGGCCATATTTGGGGGCATAAAGCGGGTTTTTCAGTGCGGCGGGGCCATCTTTAAACCCCCAAGGGGAGAACCCGTTTGTCCAGGGGTAAATGTGGAAGGGACTGCCCTTTTGTCAAGTTTAATCGGCGTGGACCCGGCCAGGTTTTCCAAACACCAATGCCTTGGGCTTCAGTCGGGGTTTTAAAAACTACCTGCCTCAGCCCCTATTCGATGCCGCCACCCCCTGATGCCACCCGATCGCTGCCAGTTTCTCCATCTTCCTACCACCATCTTTACCAGGGACTGGTAATTTCCACCCCCCTCAACACTCTGTCATTGTGCCACTCTTTACCCAAAGCTGCCCGCTGTGACTCCTCCGTCCCCCCACACTGGGGTTTTATTGTGCCACTGCCTGACCTCATGCTGCTGCCCGTGACCTCCGCTCTCAGGGCCCTTGTGGGCCCCTCTGGGGGCCTACTTTCCTGTTTTTGCCACCCCCCAGAATGTCATTGTGCCACTGGGCCCACCTCCAAAGCGCTGTGGGTTCCCCCTCACCTCCCCCACTCTGTCACTTTTTGTTTGCCACCCCCCAGCCCTCAGCTTGTTTTTTTTTCCCGCTTTTTTCTGGCATGACTTTATCAGGGTACATTCCCCAATTTATTTTTTTGGTCATTTTGCCCTTTAATGCCCAGGAATTTTATGTGGGAAACGAATTCCTTTAAAGCGGCCGGGAGTCATCTGGGGTTCATACTAAAACACAACCCTTTTTATGAAGACCAAACCAAAACTCCCCCTGCATATTAACATGGCACAAAGTTCTAAAAGCACCCCCGCAGGCTCTTTTGCAGCCTTTGGAAAAAACTGCTTTTTAAAAAAGCATTTCCCTCCCAATTTAAATTTGGGAACCCAAAAGAAATTTTTTTCGGGAAAATTTTGGGAAAGTGACCCCAAACAAAATTTTTTTAGAAATTCGCCCCTCTCATTACGATGCGTTTTATGCCTAGATTTTTATTTATTCTCTTTGGGTTTTTTGTTGTTTTTGTTTCAGGCGACCTTTTCGTGTTTCCACATTGCATAGATTCATTCATTGATGAAACACTTTGTGACCTTCTAATAAGCTAATATTTGCTCATTTGAATACATTTTCACCAATGAATAAATTTAAAATTTTAAGCAGTTACAGCAATCAACCCCTCCCCTGCCCGCCCCCCAAATAAAAAACTTACACTATCACGGGGCCCAAAAAAAAAGAGCAAAAAAACGCAGGGTTTTTTGGGAAAATCAGAGCGGAAATTTAAAATTTAAAGGGTAATTTTAAAATCCCCTTGAAAATTTCCATTTTTGATGGGTTTTTAATTAAAAACCCCTGCAAATTAAAATGTTTTATTTCATTTTAACAAAATGGATTCCGGGGGGTTTGGGTTGATTGTTCCCCAAAAGGGGAATTTTCCATAAAAAAGGGATTGTTAAAGAAATTTTAAGGGAAAAAATTTCAGAAACTTGCGTACAAGGATAGCTTTTATTAACTTTTTTTTGGAACCATATTTAAAATTTAAAATCTCACTGCACGAAAAATTTATCTGGGATGTACACAGAAATCATAGGGTCCCCCTCCCCACTAAGCTCTGTCACAGGCACCATCCCTTTCGAAAGGGGGAAAACCCCCTCCCGTGCCCGATAGTAATATATGTGGGATTAAAAGGAAAGGGTGCACCCCTACAGCTTGTTCTATGGCTATCAGACCCCTGGAAAAGCCATGTACAGCTATCCAAAATGTAGGAAGGAAGGAAGCGAGGGAAGGTGGGGACGAGAAAGGGAGGAAAGAAGGAAAGTACAATGGAAAAATGGGATTGTGAGAAGGAAAAGGGAGGAAGGAAGGAATGGGTGATAGAAAGAAAGGGAGGAAGAGAGGGAGGGGACTAGAAAGTGAGGAGAGAAGGAAAGAATAAGAAAAATGGGACTGTGAGAAGGAAAAGGGAGGAAGGAAGGAATGGGTGATAGGAAGAAAGGGAGGAAGAGAGGGAGCCGGGACTAGAAAGGAGGAAAAAGGAAAGAAATTAAAAAAAAGGGGGTTGGGGAAAAAGGAAAAAAGGGGTGAAAAAAAGGAATGGGGTTTAAAAGGAAGAAAGGGGGGATGGGAAAGGAAAGGGGAGACAAAAAAGTGAAAAAGAAAGAAAAGAAAAAAAGTATTTTTAAGAAAGGGAAAAGGGGGGAAAGAAGGAAAAAGGGTGATAGGGAAAAAAGGAAAGGGGGAAGTAAAAAAAGGTTTTTTGGGAAAAAAAAAAAGGGAGGAAAACCCGAATTTAAAAAAAGAGGGTGGGAGGTAAAGAAGATGGTGGGAAGGACGCGAGTATGTAGAAAGGGGTCGTTGTAAGCAAAGAGGGAGGAAAGCAAACACATATGGGTAGGAGGAATGGAGGAAGGAACGAATGGATAGAGCAATAGAGGAAGTAAGGAAGGCAGAAAGAGTGGGAATAAGAAAGTAAGGTAAAAAGAAGATAAGGTGGGAGGTAAAGAGCATAGAAGTAAGGAAAAATGGGATTATGAGTAGAAAGAAGTGAGAACGAGGGAAGGGGGTGGTGGTTTAGAAGGAGGAAAAAAGGAAAGAAAGTCTGGGAGGAAAGAAGGAAGGAAAAATTGGGTTTTGAGAAGGAAGAAGGAAAGACAGAAGGAATGGATGTAGGGGAAGGGAGGGGAAAGGGAAAGGGGGAAGAAGCAGGATGGGACGAGAACGGGAAGAAAACAGGGAGGTGTGGAAGAAAGAAAGAAGGAAAAAAGATAGGGTGGTTGGAAAGAAGGCAAATGGGATTGTGTGAAGAAAAAAGTGAGAAAAAAAATGAATGGTAGGACCTAAGAGAGGGAGGGTGGGCAAGAGAAATAGAGGAAAGAAGGAAAGAAAACAGATAGAGTGGGAGGAAAGGGGGGAGGAAAATGGGATTGTGAGAAAAAAGGGAAGAAAGATGGAATGTCTGGTGATAATAAAGGAAGAGAGAGAAAAAGAACGAGAAATGGAGTAAAGAAGGAACAAAGACGGGGAGTGAGGGAACAAGGAAGGAAAATGGGATGGTGTGTAAAAAATAAGGGGAGGGAAAAAAGGAAATTTAGGCATTAAGGGGAAAGGGGAATGGGAAGGAGGGGAAAAAAAAGAAAATGAATGTGAAATAGGAAATATGAGGAAAGAAGGAATAGATGGTGGGAAAGAAGGAAAAGGCAATAAAGAAGAGAGGGTTGGTAGAAGAAAGAGGAAAAGGAAAATTAGGGTTGTAAAGGAGGGAGAGGAAATAAGGAAAAAGGCATAGGAGTAGGAAGAAGAGAGGAAAGAAGCAATGAATGGTGGGAAGGAGAAAGGGAGAAAAGGAGGAAGAAAAGTGGGTAGGAGGAAGGGAGGAAAGAAGGAATGAATGGTGAGAGGGAAGGAAGGGAGAAAGGGTGGATAGGATATAGAAAACAAAGAGGGAAGGAGAAAGTTAGGGAAGAAAAGAAGGAATAGATAGTGGGAGGAAAGGAAGAGAAACAGAGTGGGTAGGATAAAGAGAAAATAGAGGAAAGTGATGAAGATAGGTTAGGTAGGGGGATAGGAGGAAAGAAGGAAGGAAAAAATAAATGTTGCATAGGAAGCATGGGGAAAGAAAAAATTATTTAACCCGGAGAAAAAGAAAAAAGGGGGAGGGGTTGGGGAATGAAAAAAAGGAATAACTAAAAGATAAAAAAATCAGCACTGGGCCCCACGAGAAAAAAAAAAGGAAAAAACGATGGAGGGAAAGAAAAATCTATCCCATCCCATATCTATCTATCTATCTAACTCATAACTATCCCATCTATCTATCTATCTCATAAACTATCTAAACTATCTATCTATCTATCTATTTCCCCTATCTATCAAACAAACTATCTATCTATCTATCTATCTATCTCATATCTATCTATCTCATATCTATCTATCTATCTATCTATCTCATATCTATCTATCTATCTCATATCTATCTATCTATCTATCTATCTATCTCATATCTATCTATCTCATATCTATCTATCTATCTATCTATCTATCTATCTATCTCATATCTATCTATCTATCTCATATCTATCTATCTATCTATCTATCTATCTATCTCATATCTATCTATCTATCTATCTATCTATCTATCTCATATCTATCTATCTATCTATCTATCTATCTATCTATCTATCTCATATCTATCTATCTCAATCTATCTACTATCTATCTATCTATCTATCTATTTTATCCATATCTATCAAATCTATCTATCTATCTATCTATCTATCCTATCTATCTACCCTATCTCATATTTATCTATCTATCTATCTCATTTCTATCTATCTCATATATCTCATATCTATCTATCTATCTATCTATCTATCTCATATCTATCTACAGTATCTCATATCTCTCATATCTATCTATCTATCTATATACCTCATATCTATCTCCCTCATATCTATCTATCTATCTATCTATCTATCTCATATCTATCTATCTATCAATCTATCTATAACATATCTATCTATCTATCTATCTATCTATCTATCTATCTCATATCTATCTATCTATCTATCCAATATCTATCTATCTAATATCTATCTACCTCATATCTACTATCTATCTATCTATCTACCTATCTCATATCTATCTCATATCTATCTCATATCTATCTATCTATCTATCTATCTCATATCTATCTATCTCATATCTATCTATCTATCTATCTATCTATCTATCTACCTCATATCTATCTACCTCATATCTATCTACCTCATATCTATCTATCTCATATCTATCATATCTATTTATTTATCTATCATATCTATCTATCTCATATCTATCTACCTCATATCTATCGACCCCATATCTATCTATCTATCTATCTATCTATCTCATATCTATCTATCTATCCCATATCTATCTATCTATCTATCTATCTATCTATCTATCTCATATCTATCTATCTATCTATCTATCTATCTCCTATCTATCTATCTATCTATCTGTCTCATATCTATCTATCTAATCCCTATCTATCTATCTATCTATCTATCTATCTATCTACTATCTCTCTCATATCTATCTATGTATCTATCTCATATCTATCTATCTATCTATCTATCTATCTATATCCCATATCTATCTATCTATCTATCTATCTATCTCATATCTATCTATCTATCTATCTATCTATCTATCTATCTATCTCATATCTATCTATCTATCTATCTATCTCATATCTATCTATCTATCTATCTATCTCATATCTATCTATCTATCTCATATCTATCTATCTCATATCTATCTATCTAGTGATGCTCTTTGCTGTTCTTGCATACTGCTTTTAGCTGACTGCTTTGCTCTGCTCGGCGCCTGCAGCCCCAGTAACGTGTAATCCTCCGAGTCCCTGTCCTTTATGTTCTGTGCTTATTGTAATGAAATTCACAGCAAACAAACAAAATCTCCCTGGATTTCCTCCAAAGCGGCTTTCAGAGGCCATGTAGGGAGCGAGCAGGGAGAATGCGCGGCTCCTGGTCTGGAGGCATCATTAGCACATCAGTAATAGGAATTTCTGAAATTGAAAAACTTTTTTTATGTTACTTTTTTTTTTTTTACTTTTCTTTTTTGTTATCGTCTAATTTGCGATTTCATGATTAGTTTTTCGCCGGGCTGCGGCCTTTGTTGTGAGGAAATCTAGGCAGCGGTGAGATGATTAGTGAAAGCAGCCGCCCGGTGGTTAAGCCGGCGCAGTTAATTAGCCTGATTTTTTTTTCTGGCTATTATGTCACTTTGTATGGAATGGCCTTGGCTGGGAACTGGTCTCTAAAAAGGGAAATATCCGGGGTCACAGCGGACGGTTTCATTAATGGGACTAATTTGTGATGGCAGCGCACTAAATATTCTCATCAGATGACAGGACGCAGCCGCACAATGTTTCTACAGAGTCTTTTACACAGTGTAATATATCAAGGAAAACCCAGAACAAAAGTTTTCTTAAAGGGGTTGTCCAGTTTTGACACCTCCTGTTCACGTTCTCCCACTGCATTGACCGAGTCCTCCCATGTCCTGCCACTATCTTACTCTTCTAATGTGTCTAAAATAAAAAAAATATTAAACTGGAATGAATTTTCTATCACTTTGAGCCTTACGTGTGAAAACTTTCCAGCAGTAAGATGGTCATTGTTGCCCATAGCAACCAGTCAGAGCCCATAGCAACCAATCATAGCCCACAACAACCAATCAGAGCCCATAGCCACCAATAAGAGCCCAAAACAACCAATCAGAGCCCATAGCAACCAATCAGAGACCAGAGCACCCAATCAGAGCCCATAGAAACCAATTAGAGCTCGTAGTAACCAATCAGAGCCCATAGCAACCACTCAGAGCCCATAACAACCAATCAGAGCTCAAAGCAACTAATCGGAGCCCATAGCAACCACTCAGAGCCCATAACAACCAATCAGAGCTCAAAGCAACCAATCAGAGCCCATAGTAACCAACCAGAGCTTAGCTTTTAATTCATGTAGTGCTGTGGAGAAATAAAAGCTGTGCTCCGATTGGTTGCCATGGGCTCTGATTGGTTGCTATGGGCTCTGATTGATTGCCATGGGCTCTGATTGATCGCTATGAGCACTGATTGGTTGCTATGAGCTCTGATTGGTTGCTATGGGCTCTGATTGGTTGCTATGAGCTCTTATTAGTTGCTATGGGCACTGATTGGTTCCTATGAGCTCTGATTGGTTGCTGTGGCCTCTGCTTGGTTGCTATGAGCTCTGATTGGTTGCTATAGGCTCTGACTGGTTGTTATGGGCTCTGAATGGTTGCTATGGGCTCTGATTGTGGGTTTCACGAGTTCCACACTCGCTTCCTCAGATGACATCTGAGGAAGCGAGTGTGGAACTCGTGAAACGCGTTATGTATATGTAAAATAAAATCGCATTTTTTAAACTTTAGCGCTCTAGAGCACTTCCCACTTTTTTAAGAACTTTTCGTTTTTTAAAATAACCCTTAATACCTTGTGTTCCGTTGGCGTCCCACGTGGATATCAAAGGCGGGAAGTTTGGAGCAGCTTCCATGACTAGAACCACCACGGTGGAGGATACTGAGCGATAAAGCGAGCTGTACCGTAATTAGTGCAGCTAAAATAGGTGAGCATTTGACCTCCACTGGAATCTAGAGTGGTATATTATATAAGATTTCAGCTGCGCTTTATTTTTCCAGTTCTGTATTTGCACTCCCAGAAAATTTTTGGGGAGGTTATCTATAGTTTTTTCTACGGAGGGTATTCTTCCTATGGGCTCTGATTGGTCGCTATGAACTCTGATTGGTCGCTATGAGCTCTGAGTGGTCGCTATGAACTCTGACTGGTCGCTATGAGTTCTGATTGGTTGCTATGGGCTCTGATTGGTCGCTATGAACTCTGATTGGTCGCTATGAGCTCTGATTGGTTGCTGTGAGCTCTAATTACTTGCTATGGGCACTGATTCGTTGCTATGGGCACTGATTCGTTGCTATGAGCTCTAATTGGTTGCTATGGGCTCTGATTAGTTGATATGAGCTCTGATTGGTCGCTATGAGCTCTGATTGGTTGCTATGAACTCTGATTGGTTGCTATGGTCTCTGATTGGTTGCTATGAGCTCTGATTGGTTGTTATGAGCGCTGATTGGTTGCTATGAGCAGCTCTGGTAGGTTCCTATGGGCTCTGATTGGTTGCTATGGGCTCTGATTAGTTGCTATGAGCTCTGATTGGTCGCTATGAGCTGCTCTGGTAGGTTCCTATGGGCTCTGATAAGTTCCTATGGGCTCTGATTGGATGCTATGAGCTCTGATTGGTCGCTATGAGCTCTGATTTGTTGCTATGAGCTCTGATTTGTTGCTATGAGCAGCTCTGGTAGGTTCCTATGGGCTCTGATAGGTTCCTATGGGCTCTGATTGGTTGCTATGAGCAGCTCTGGTAGGTTCCTATGGGCTCTGATAAGTTCCTATGGGCTCTGATTGGTTGCTATGAGCAGCTCTGGTAGGTTCCTATGGGCTCTGATAAGTTCCTATGGGCTCTGATTGGTTGCTATGAGCTCTGAAGAATAAGAATGACCTTCTGGGCATTCTTCATATTGCAAAATTTGGTTTGTTTGTTTTTTTATGATGAGCTAAATAAAACCTGTGCTCCAGACATGCGACCTTGCTCTCACCTTGACGAGGGTGTACGTGGTCTCTTGGCATATTGTGCTAATGAACCCGTGTTATATTGTTATGTTGCTTCCATCAGACCTTGCGGTCTGTGATCCTGGAATTTTTTAATGACTAGAATGAGCCACTTATTAAGTGGGTTCTGCAGCTTTTAAATGATTTAAAGTTTCACAGATGATTTTTCTTCCTATTAAGTGTAACAAGCCGAGAGAATTAGACTCACTCAGAACCCAAGCTCATTACGTCTCTCCGAGTGAGTTCATTACGGCCTGGCACCATGGTTATTCCAACCACACACCATCTTCTGTTAGACTCGGTTCGGTATAGCGGGCACAAAATGTGTTTAGTGAAGATTATTGTTGAAAGGGCAGGCGCTCGCAGAGAATGATCATTCCCGTAATGTGCAGCCATTCTTCCAGGACAGTGACCCAAGATGCTCCGTTCCTTCATAACAAGGTTTATATGTGACTTGAAAAGAAAAGTAAATTTTATTCTTAGTCATTAGCAGAAAATCATCAAGAAGATGAACTTCACAGGCGAGACGCAAGGAGATACGGAAGCAGGAGCATTAATCTTATTGGGAGAGGAACATTTTTAAAAGCTCTTAACTGTTAGAGAATATTACAGAAATCACCTCTGAATTTAACCCCATACTTTATCAAGTTGTAGCCTTCAGCTTTTATTCTATTAGTTTGGTATGTGGTCAGACTGTCCCAAAAGAGTAGCAGAAGATTTTCCAGTGGAGACAGGGTCAGACTGTTCTGCTAGAATACTGAAGATTCCTCCAATGGGTAAAAGGTCAGACTTTCCCGTTAGGATACAAGAGGATTCTCCAATGGGTAAACGGTCAGTGTGTCCTACTGAAATACCAGAGGAAGCTCCAATGGGTAAAAGGTCAGACTATCCACTAGAATAACAGAAAATCCTCCAAAGGGTAAAAGGTCAGACAGTCCCACTAGAGAACCAGAGGATACTCCAATGGGTAAAGGGTCAGACTGTCCCACTAGAACACCCGGGAATCCTTCAAATTGTAAAGGTTTGACTGTCCCCCTTGGAATACCAGAGGATCCTCCAATGGCTAAAAGTTCAGATTATTCCACTAGAATACCAGGGAATCCTTCATTTTGTAAAGGTTTGACTGTCCCCCTGGAATAACAGAGGATCCTCCAACGGGTAAAGGGCCAGAATGTCCTACAACAGTACCAGAGGATCCTCCAGTGGATACAAGGTTAGACTCTCCCACTAGAATACCAGAGGATCCTCCAATGGGTAAAGGGTTAGTGTGTCCTACTTAAATACCAGAGGGTCCTTCAATGGGTAAAGAGTCAGTGTGTCCTACTGAAATACTAGAGGATCCTCCAATGGGTAAATGTCAGACTGTCCCACTAGAATACCAGAGGATCTCCCAGTAGGTAATGGATCAGACTATCCTACTAAAATACCAGATGACTCATCTAATGGGTGAAAGGTCAAACTGTTCCATTAGAGTACCATAGGATCCTCCAATGGGAAAAGGGTGAAAGTGTCCCAGTAGAATATGTGAGGATCCTCCGATAGGTAAAGGGTCAGACTGTCCCACTAGAATACCAGATGATTCTCTAATGGGTAAAAGGTCAAACTGTTTCACTAGAGTATCAGAGGATCCTGAAATAGGTGGAGTCAGACTGTCTCACTAGAATACCAGAGGATCTTTCAATGGTTAAAAGGTCAGCATGTCACACTAGAATACTAGAAGATCCTCCAATGGATAAATGGTCAGATTGTCCTAGAAAACCAGAGGATTCTCCAGTCGTTAAAGAGTCAGATTGTTCTACTAGAATACTGAAGATCCCTCCAATGGGTAAAAGGTCAGAGTATTCCACTAGAATACAAGAGAATCCTCCTAAGGGGAAAGGGCCAGACTGTTGTACTAGAATATCAGAGGATCCTCCAGTGAGTAAAAGGTCAGTGTCCCACTAGAATACCAGAGGATCCTCCAATGAATACAGGGCCAGACTGTACCATTAGAATACAGGGGGATATTCCAGTATAGGATCAGATTGTCTTACTTGACTACTACAGTATCCTCCAATGGGTACAGATTTAGACTGTCCCACGAGTGTATCAGAGGAATTTCCAGTAGTTACACGGTCAAACTGTCCCACCAGACTGCCAGAGGATCCTCCAATGATTATAGGATCAGACTGTCCAATTAGAGTACCAAAAGATTTTCCAATAGGTAAAGGGTCAGGCATTTCTTCTAAAACATCAGTGGTTCCTCCAAAAGTTATTGGGCCAGAGTGTCCCATTAGAGTATCATAAGATCTTCCAGTAGGTAAAGGGTCAGATTCTTCTTCCAAAGCCCCAGTGGATCCTCCTAAGGTTAATGGGCCAGTCTTTCCCATTAGAGTATCAAAACATCTTCCAGTAGGGATAGAGTCAAATTCTTCCACTAGAGTACCAGAGGATCTTCCAGTGGCTATAGGGTCAACTGTTCTACTAGAGTACAAGATGAACCCCCAGGGGCCCAGTCTCTGACCCAAAAATGGGTCCCATAGGTCTACCTGAAGGCAACCCCATTTTGAGTTGACTTGAGAGTCACGCATTAGGTGCTATTACATATGAATTGATTGATATGTAACCAAATTGAAATTACTGTTCCTTGAAAACAGAAACTTTTAAGGTTTAATTAAAAGTAGACTAGCACATGTTCTATTTGGACGTCGAGAGGACCTCATAAATACTTCATGGGCTCAAGAGACCGCAGTCATTTTATGAACGGGTAACAACAAATATGACTAATGGTGCAGCTTCTTGTTAAACAGTCCTTTCTGTTTTGAAGTTGTGAGTACCGGTTAAAATGATGGGGCATATTCAGGGCTTATAAATCAAAAAAGCAAAAAACAAAACAAAATTGCATTGCATCGCTTTAGTGTCCACTCTAAGACCCTCCAGTAGGTTGACCCAGAGCCATCTTAACAGAATTATGAGCCCCTGGGCATAGCACTGCAGTGGGCCATGCCCAAACACATGACGTCACACTTGGCAATGCCTTGAGCACCCCCCCCCAAGTGCACCTATATTATCAGGCCACTTATGTCTGGACACTGGCAGGTTGCAGCCTACAAGACTATTTGGCAGGGCAGGGAGCCTTTGGCTCCCTTCTCCACCATGGCTTTTAACTGTTTGCAGAGCCGAAAAACACACAAACCGTTAAATAAGCAAAACCAACCAAGGGATCCAGGATATGTTTCTTGTATTCTTGGGACATACATACACCACTTGGAGCCCCTATACTTGTGGGGCCCCCGGGCAACTGCCTAGTGTGCCTGATGGAAAAGATGGCCCTGGGTTGACCCCATATCCCTTCCACATAGACATAATGACATTACAAGGGTAGAGTGGAGCCCGCAGTCCTCTTCTACACGATATGGATTGTAGCGTCGTCTTCCAAGATAATGGCTCGCGCAGTGTTTTTGATATTCATGGCATCCCCTTTAAATATTATATCTCCATTTTTGTTCCAAAACTCTCCCATCCAGGCTTATTGTCTGTGTTTGATACTTCTTCTAAACTAATAAAATGATATTCATTTTTCTGTTGTTATTCCCCCGAGGCAACTTCACTGAAAGTCGTAATAAAAGAAGCAAAAGAAACAACAAAAATAAAAGAATGCCAATAGAAAAGATAATAACCTGGATTGAGCTATCGATTTTATTGTCACGTTATATTGTGGTGTGCGATAATGTAATAACATATCTGCCAACATAATAGACTAAAACATCATCGCTCCTACTATTACAGCCGTGACTTGTAATTATAATACTGATTAGGCTCCAGAACTTAAAGGGTCTCTGTGACACAAGATTTGCTCTTCGTACACACGTTGTCCAAAAAGTGTCCAAGCTAAGATGTCTCCTCACCGACCATATATTACCCAGGGACTTATATTAAAAAAACATTCCCCAAGAAGTCTTCTTTAACCCCATCCTGACGGACGGTCATAATAATATGGCTCTAAATTTTTTTCCTCCTCGCCTTCTGAAAGCAACTTTTTTATATCTCAATCTACATAGACATACGAGGGCTTTTATTTTGCGGGACAAGATGCACTTTCTAATGGTGTTTTCATATTACCAATCAATATACTGGGAAATGGCAAAAAAATTCTAAGTGGGGGAAAATGTGAAAAAAAAACATACTTGCGCCATGTTTGTGGGAGTTTTGTTTTTACGGCGTTCAATCTTCCGCATAAATGTGTAATCTGTATTCTACAGGTTGATATGAATCCGGCAATACCAAACATGTACGGTTTCCGTTATGTTTTAGTGGCACAAAAAATTTCCAAATATTTTCTACTTTTGAAATTTGCGCAGCTTTGCCATTTTCTGCGACTAATAACTTTTTTGTACGAACACCTACGGACGTCAGTGAGGGTGCATTTTTTGCGGGCTGAAGTGCAATTTTTATCGCTAGCAGTTTGGAATGCATGCGACTTTTTTGATCACTTTTATTCCAATTTTTATAGGACATTTTATAGGTGTTCAGCGTACGGGATGAATGATGTTATATTTTAATAGATCGGACTTTTTCGGATGCGGCGATACCATTTATGTGTAACTTATTATTATTATTTTAGTTCTTTTATTTGTAAAATGGCGAAAGGGGGGGGATTTGAACTTTTAATACTTTTTTTAATTTTTTTATACTTTAAAACTTTTTTTTTTTGTTTTTTACTTTAAATAGAACCTGTCACATAGTTTTTGCCCCCCCGGCTGAGGGCAGCACAAGCCAGTGTCAGACCTGCTGTTTCTAGCGCTGTGTCCCTTATTCTGTAAGATGCTGGAGTTTTCGTGTATTTAAAGCTCAAATCTGCAGTTTTCAGCCAGAAAAGTCATTCGAAAAGTCAGTTTTTTTCAAACCCCGCCCACCTGAGTCTAGCCCCACCCACCTCAACTGATAATCCTATTACTTTGAATAGGTAGAAACATGTGAATAACTGTCAGTGGGTGGAGCTAGCCTTTGGTGGGCGGAGCTAACAACTGCTCATGAATAAGATTTGAGGGGTAAATGCTCTAAAACTGCTGCATCTTACAGAATAAGGGACACAGCGCTGGGAACAGCAGGTCTGACACTAGCTTGTGCTGCCCTCATCAAGGGGGGGCACAACCTATGTGACAGGTTCCCTTTAACTTTGAGTGCCCCTAAGGTGCTTCACCTCTAGGGGGCGCGATCATTTATACAGCCTAATGCATTGCATAGACAATGCATTAGATTGTACCAAGATGGCGGTTTCCCCACTTCCTGCCTGGGGCAGGAATTGGGGCAAACGAAAACATGGCAGCGATGGAGGCCTTCACAAGGCTTCCTGCTGCCATGGTCACCTATCGGAGTGAGGAACGGTGCGCAGCACTGTTTTTCATTGAGTTAGACATCGCAGCCATCTTTGCCGCGACGTCTAAAGGGTTAAACCCCGCTGCCACTGTACTACCCCACAAACATGTCTGCCCCTCACCTCCTGTCTCTTCACCCCTCCCCTGTAAATTGTAAGCCCTCGTGGGCAGGGACCTCTCTCCCTCTGTACCAGTTGATAGTCACTTATTGTCACTTTGTAACTGTTTGTCCAATGTTATTTATGTAACCACCTCCAATGTACAGCGCTCTGGAACTAAGGGCGCTCTAGAATAAATAATATTAAAAATAACAGGAAGTGGGAGCCTGAAGCTGGCTGTGACGAGCAGGCTCTGTGAGACAGCACGGTGAGAACACCCCTTTAAAACACTTTATTCTAAGCTAACTTATAAGGGTAACAGAGACCCCTTTCTTTTTTCAGTCATAGTTGAAGGGGTTATCTCACTACATTGATTAATCTTTCCTCAGCCCTGTTTTCTTGGTTTCATTTGGAATTCAGGGGTGTGTTTACTGGCCTCTACTAGGCTGCAGTCGAAGCCAGGTCTGTAGCTATAGCAACCAGCGCTGACAGCCTATCAGGAGAGATCAAACAGGTCTGTAGCTATAGTGACCTGAGGAGCTGATGCAGCCCATACAAGAGGGGATATCTAGGAATAGGTAGGACACTGTTAATGAACATATACTGCAAAGTGACTTGTTCTTGCAAGATCTTTAACATAAAAAGTAATCCTTGTAGTGAGACAACCCTTTAAGTCTCCCTGCAATTGAACACTACAAGCCTTCATTAAAATCAATGGTTCCAATAATTTGAAAGGGGATCATGTATTATGCCAAATCACTGGAGCCATAAGGTGGGTCCTCTGGTTATCTTGCTGATATTGACATAAACCAGACGTAGGAACAAAATCTAAGCAGTCCTCTGGTTTGCACTATTCTTCGCTGTAGGGGACTCCCAGGTTGCTGCCCCCAACGCAGTCAACTAGGGCAAAAGCTTACGTGCAGGTGGGATACCAAGGTAGCAGACAACAGGTGTAGTTATAGGCAAAGTGTCGGACAGGTGGAGTTCATGGTCAGAAAACAAGCTGAGAACAGGAAACAAGGTCAGGGAACAAGCCGAAGTCAGGAACCCGGAACCAACACAGCATTGATCACTCGGCAGCATACCTCCCAACTGTCCCTATTTTGGAGGGACTGTCCCTATTTTTAACCCTTGTCCCTCTTAGCTCCATAAATGTCCCTCTTTTCATTTGGGAAATAGATTTGCATCAATAAACTGACTACCTTGATTTAAAAGTATCTGATTGCTTCCTCGCTGTAGATTACATAACAATTTACTTAATATTTCATCATTGGATACAATGGAATCCTGAAAATGTCTCCCTTTTTTGGCGGTCTAAAATGTTGGCATGTACATATTTGGGCGTGGTTAGAGGCGTGTCTTTGTGTGATGTCACATGTTTGGGTGTGGTTTGGGAGGTGGGGGCCTGATGTGTCCCTCTTTGCCAAATCTAAAAGTTGGGAGGTATACAGCAGTGCTAGAGAACCAACACCAAAGATCTAGCAGTAAGGTGGGGAAGGTGCCTGGCATGGGGGCTGGCGCGGGTGCCCCCCTGGCAGCCGCCCGCGACCATCCCCCTGCTGCGCCTAGTTACTTACCCTTTCACGCTCCTGTGTCCCCTGCTCCTGCCTGTGCCGGCCACCGCGCGCGTACCCGCTGCTTAGGGCGCGCGTGCGATGGCTTCTCTTGACTTAAAGGGCCAGCGTGCCGATAATTTGCTATCGCCGGCCGCTGGTCCTATATATTGTACACGCCCCCTGCACTCTCTGCAAGTTTGTTGGTGTGCGTTGCCTTGTCTTGAGAGTGTTGGAGTCCTGTCTGATTATCCGTGTACCAGTTCGCCTGCTTACGTTTCCTGACCTTGCCTGTTTGCCGCCTGCCCTGACCGTCTGCCCGTCTCTGACCATGAACCTCTGACCTCCTGCCTGTCCCCGACTACGCCTCCGGATTCTGAACCACGCATTACCCCGGCCGCCATCGCAAGCAAGTCACGTCAGGGGTAGCCTCCCGCCGCAGCAAGTCCATCCCGCTTTGTGGCGGGCTCTGGTGAATACCGGGGGCTACTTAGACTCCTCTCCCTGGCGTGGCTTACGCCATCTCTTGCGGTGGTCCAGTGAATCCACCGAACCATTACAGTGCCCCTTTAAATATCTGCAGGTGGCAGCAATAAGCTGGGAGCAAGGAGGAATTACACACTTGCCCTTTACAGGTGTTTTCAACATAAAGGGACAGTTAAATGGAGACTTTTTCTGAATACATTGGTCAATATATTTTACTTTAGTCATGAGAAAGACGTTTTTTGTGTCTGAAGCGCATCGGGTTTCATGATTGCCGCCACCAACGGGTTGTTATCTGTTACTGTGAGCAAGAACAAGAGACGTCACCCATGAGGGATGAGATCAAAGCAAACAAATATTAACAAGATTACTTCACAAAAAAAGTCAGTGGGGAGGACTAAAAAGCAGGGCTTATCTTAATTTTGATAAAAAAATAATCTCCGCCCCCTGTAAGTAACAGCAAAAGAGTTTTTTTCCTGCTTTAAACCACCCACACCGGGGAACAAGAAGGGCAGAGCTCTAAAACTCATTGAAACCCATAAAGAAAACCTTTTTATTAAAGGGGCGAATTATAAAGGGGGCTGCCCAAAGTTTTGGTCCCTTTTTTCACCCGTTAGCGCACCCCGTTCGTTTATATTTTTAAAATCGCTCGACGCCATATCGGGCCTTTATAAGGCAACAGCATGTAATGTCCTGTTTGGGGGCGTGGGGAGGCGGCCACTAAACCTAAAGATAATTTATAGCTTCAGTACGCAAATCAGTCTTACGCTGGAACGGGTAAACCAAAAGTGGTTTACTGACCAAAATTTCATCTTAAGCAAAAATTCAGGCCTTCACCTTTTGTAACCCTTTAAAAATTGGCATTTAAATCATACATCGCCTTAAGTGCCCCCCTACCAAAAACGTCTGCCAGAGGGGAATGACGCATTTGGGGAAAGCATTTTTTGCCCCAACCGGGGTAAAACCCTTTTTGGGCCATGTTCAGACGGTTTTTCAACCAATTGTCCGGGATTGGGCCGCAAATCCGCCGTAAAAGGGCGGGACGGGGGGGGGGCCGGAGCGGGGCGGGGAGCCCTCGCCCCCCCAAAACTTTCTTTATCCAAGCGCGTTTTTGCCCCTAAAAGGGGCATTCACTTTCTCCCCTCGGGGGATTCGCTGACGGGGGAGCGACGGAATCCACTTTTCTCAGGGGAACATTGGAAATAACCGAATTACTGGACGGATTGGCGCCGAAAGCCTAAATCCGCGCCATACGCCCAAATCCTGCCCAAATAACCCGTGTAAACACGCCTAACAGTGGCAACTAGATCTAATTAAAGGGGGGTTTTTCTTTCAAGATCATAGTTCAACAGTGGGGAAAAAATCTAATTTTGTGGGTCCTTGGTTACCAAAGTAAATGCAGGTTTTAAAAAGGGGCCTTTTGTTTTTCTTGGAAGTGAGAGAGGGCCCGGGGGTTCCCCATCCCCCCCTCTATCGGGAACCCGTCAAAAAGGTAGGGGGGGGAAGGCTGTGAGGGGAGGGAGCAACATGACACGGGATCATTCCCCCCGGTGGTTGGGAACGGGTGGAGGATAGGTGGGGACGGGAATGCGCGGGCATTGTGAACGGGGGGGGGAATAAAGGGGGGAAGAAACGCGTTTACTGTGCGGATTCCAGCTTTCTTCACTGGCAGCAATCAGTTGACGTTGCGGGGGGGTTCGGGCATTTTTTTCCCAATGAAAAATGGGGAAGGTGTAGTGAAAAAAAATTTTGGGGCGTTATCACGGACAAATATCACTTGGGGGTGCGGTTTGCTGGTTCACTGACAGCAACATAAAGGGGTTTGGGGTGCGGAATTTTTGCGCGTTTATTCCTAAAGCAATGAGCAACGGTGTTTGGGGGTTTGCGGTTCACGACAGCAATCAGTACTTGCGTCTTTCTGCTTTCATGCAGCAAGGGTCGACTGTGGCGTCGGGGTTTGCTGCTTCACTGACACAATCACGAGGGTTAGGTGGGGGTTTTGGGTGTTAGTTCCGCAGCGATCATGGTCCTCACAAAAGACAGATCTTGTGATCCCATGTAAACACAAACAATAAAGGTTAGTTTTGTTCTCAGATCTGAAGAGGGGAAAACTAGGGGTATATCATTTGGTAGGGGAAAAGAGAAAAAAAAATCACCCATCTTTCCCAAGTCCGAATTTCAAAGGCCCTTTTTGTTTCAAAGTATTTGAAGCGAGAAATGTAGATAAACTATGGATTACACTTTGTTTTTCTTCTAAATTCCTTAGTCTCCCCAGCTCGAACCTCTCCCCCCCAGACTCACACAGAATGAATCTCATCTCAAGTGGATCAGGCAGCTCTTTCTCCCTCTCTCTAGCAGGAAGTCTCAGCACTGCTGTAAATCTAATAACCAACAGGAAAATTTACCATAATTTAGGTTAAAGGGTTTTTATCGTTTCACCATTTGGCAGCTGTTTATACTGGTTGCTAACAGAGCTTATAAATGGAGGGGCGTGTTTCTCCTCCCAGCAGGAATATCTTCTGTTTGCAGACACGCCCCTCCATTTCATAGCTTGCTTAGCAACCATATAAACGGCTGCCAAATTTGGTAAAACGATAAACCCTTTAATGTAAATAATGGTAATTTTCCTGTTGGTTATTTAGATTTACAGCAGTGCTGAACTTCCTGCTAGAGAGAGGGAGAAAGAGCTGCCTGTCCACTTTCTGATTTGACTACAGTGGATTAAAAAACCCATGATCCCTGTTTTTCAAACATCACTTATAAAAATATATATATATATATATATAATAAAATATATTATATATATATATATTATATATATATATATATATTTATTATATATATATATATTTTAAAATATATATTTATATATATATATATAACATTGCTCTCATGTGATTAATCATACTTCAATCAGTTCTACAATTTTAATCAAAAAACTCTAAGGGCGACCTGTATGAACGGGGTTGCACCATTTTTCTGGCGTATCCTGTGCCAAAAACCTGTTGCAGCCCTGTTCTATAGATGTATGTACAGTCATACACCAAAATTTGCACCAGGCACGACACTTTTGAATGCACCAAAGATATAATATGCAAGGCGCAGCACAGGGCAGATTTATGGACCCACATAGGACGGGTTCATACATACTGTCGCCTTCTACACTGCTCTATATTGATTTAGCGCTGACGTGTCGGTGCCAAGTTTCATACATGTCGCCCTAATAGTCTTTTCCTTCTTTTGGAAGAACTATATTTTTGGAAGTTATTATTTTTATGTGCTGATAAGCTGCAATGTGCGACAAATCTTACTGACAGAAAGCAATAAAAGCTCGCTTCAACCTTGGAGGTTTGTCCGGGACATGATGTCAGATCACACTGGACTTTTTTGGATTGTATCTACCCTGAAATATTCTGTATTAGCAATGCATTTTCCTAGTTTAAGACTAGACTAATGTCACTGGTCACTAAGCCGCGGGCGCGCTTGTGTACCTGACTGCTGCATTGGATGATATCTTTTTTCCTAGTCTCCGCTCCCTCTGCTGCCGCTCATCTACACTCGTGAGTCCAGTGCACATTAATCTGGTGATGTAAGGCCCAGTTTTTCCGGTCCGATCTCCTTCGGGCTTTATGGTTGTTTAAAGGGCCCCTTGATGCCAAGTTATTGATGCCTTAAGTGCTGTTTAGAGTGTATGATTGGCTGGAATTGACCTTTTTCTTGTTCTTGACCCAATTATGACTGAACTCCGCCTGTCCTGACCTCCTGCCTGTGACTCATTTGTGTAAGAACTCCGCCTGTCCTGACCTACTGCCTGTGGACTCTTTGGGTGTAAGAACGTCCGACTGTCCTACCTTACCTGCCTGTAAAATCCTTTGTGTAAGAACTCCGGCCTGTCCTGACCTTCTGCTGTGACCGTATACAATGAAACTCAAACACTCGCCTTCCGGACCTTCTGCCTGTGACCCGTATACAATTAAACTCCGCCTGTCCTGACCTTCTGCCTGTGAACCTTTTACTATTTAACTCCGCCTGTCCTGACCTTCTGCCTGTGACCTTTATTCTATTAAACTCCGCCTGTCCTGACCTTCTGCCTGTGACCCGTATACAATTAAACTCCGCCTGTCCTGACCTTCTGCCTGTGAACCGTATACAATTAAACTCCGCCTGTCCTGACCTTCTTGCAGACCACCCTACAGAGTAGTCCACCTGTCCTGACCTTTTACCTGTGAATCGCTTGCTAGATAATCCCGCCTGTCCTGACCCTCTGTGACCTGTGTACAAGAGTACTCCGCCTGTCCTGACCTTCTGCCTGTGACCTGTGTAAAAGAGAACTCCACTTGTCCTGACCTTCTGCCTGTGATTCTTTCACTAGAGAACCCCACCTGTCCTGACTGTAACGGGTGTCACCCCGAGTTGGGTCGTGGGCACACCCGCATCTCCGCAGCGTCCTCGGTACTCGGGCTGTGGGTGCGCCCGCAGCTCTGCCCCACACTTACCTCGCCGCGCTCCTGATCGGGTCCCGGTGCAAAACGCTTCGCCCTCGTAGTGGCGCGCGATACTGCAGCTAAATTTAAAGGCACAGCGCGCCGGTGATTGGTGTCACCGGGCGCTGATCGTATTTAAGTTCTGCCCTTTCCTCATACCCCTGCCGAATCGATAGTGCCCTGTGCCTTGAGAGGAAGCGTTCCCTTGTGTCTTATTGCTGTTACTGTGTATCGAAGCCTTCTGCCTCCGTCCCTCGACCTCGAACCATAGCCGCCTGTCCTGACCTTCTGCCTGTGAATCATTAGTGTAAGAACTCCGCCTGTCCTGACCTTCTGCCTGTGACCCGTATAGAATCAACCTCCGCCTGTCCTGACCTTCTGCCTCCATCCCTCGACCTTGAACCATTGCCGCCTGTCCTGACCTTCTGCCTGTGAATCATTAGTGAAAGAACTCCGCCTTTCCTGACCTTTTGCTTGTACCTGTGTGCAAAAGACTTCTGTCCAGTTTTAAATCCTTTTAGAGGAGTGTAGAAGGCACCAGTCTGTATGAAATTGTCTCACAGCACTTTATACGTGTCCCAGTCTACGGCAAAATTTGTCTCAGCCACACCACGTTGAAATTGGCATGGATTTGTACAACAGTTATGCTCCAAACTTTGGCGCAAGTGTCCGATTCTGACGTGACACCCTCGACTCCCTGAAAACTTGACCAAAACTGGTGCAAACTGCGCCAAGTTTGGGCGTGTGACTGTTCATACAGCTATAGAACAGAACACACCACAAAGCAAACGATGACCTTCAGGTAGAAAACTAATAAAATATAACTTTTATTAAATATATAATCTAAAAAAGATAACGGGGAAATATTAAAGGGGTTGTCTCACCACATTGATTCATCTCATCTCAGTCCTGTTTTCTTGGTTTCATTTTGAATTTAGGGGCGTGTTTACTGGCTTCCACTAGGCTGCAGTAGAAACCAGGTCTGTAGCTATAGCAACCAGTGCTGGCAGCCTATCAGGAGAGATCGAACAGGTCTGTTGCTATAGCAACAGTGCTGGCAGCCTTTTCAGGAGAGATCAAACAGGTCTGTAGCTATAGAAAACCAGTGGGGCAGCTACAGGAGAATCGAACAGTCTGTAGCTATAGCAACCAGTGCTGGCAGCCTATCAGGAGAGATCAAACAGGTCTGTAGCTATAGCAACCAGTGCTGGCAGCCTATCAGGAGAGATCAAAAGGTCTGTAGCTATAGCGACCGAGAGTGATGCAGCCCATACAAGAGGGGATATCTAGGAATAAGTAGGACACTGTTAATGGACACATATTGCAACGTGACTTGTTTTTGCAAGATCTTTAACATAAAAAGCAGCGATCCTTGTAGTGAGACAACCCCTTTAATTCCCTACAATACCCTATAAATATACATAATGAATTCAACAGGAGCACCCGCCTCAAAAAGGGCGACCCCAGCTGGAACCTACCCTAGTAAACCCCTACAATATCCCTCGTCAAATAATATAGGAAAAATACAAACATGATACAGATAAATTAAGCAAATCAAGGGCAAGGGAAATACTACACATAAACACCTGGACCAGGAATCCTCAAACTGCGGCCCTCCAGCTGTTGGAAAACTACAACTCCCATCATGCACTTATATAATCTAGAACAGTGGAAATGATTGGAGTTGTAGTTTCCCGACAGCTGGAGGTCCGACGTTTGAGGATGCCTGACCTGGACCAACAGATACCATAGGCACACAGAACACATGACATATACCTAAGGATACCATATAATATTAAATGTCTCCAAAACATATATTCAAAAAGGACAAACACCTGTTCCTGTTCCGACGTGTTTCCCTCATAGGTATCATGGGTTCATCAGGGAACAAAACATATGAGACAACACAACATATAAAACATGCACACAGAAAATGGGTGCTTAAGTCCCTATGCACAGATATGGAAGGTGATACGATAACAACAGGTCCCAATAAGTATCAGCGGATCCCGTGTGAAGATGGATAGTGCAGCAGCTACACAAATCAGATACAGATATATAGAACAGGGCTACAACAGATTTTTACCACAAGATATGCCCAAAAACGTGCGCAGTCCTGTTCACACATGTCGCCCAAAGTTTGGCGCCTAACACTTTCATACATACTGTCGCATTCTACACTCCTCTATATCGATTTTGAACTGCCAAAGTTTCAGTTCCTCTCTCCGCATTGCACCAGTTCCACTCTCCCATCTGCACCAGTTCCTCTACCCTCTGCACCAGTTCCTCTCTTCCCCCCTGCACCAGTTCCTCTCTTCCCCCTGCACAAGTTCCTCTCTCCCCCCAGCACCAGTTCCTCTCTCCCCCCCAGCACCAGTTCCTCTCTCTCCTATTTGCACCAGTTCCTCTCTCCCCTCTGCACCAGTTCCTCTCCCCTCTGCACCAGTTCCTCTCCCCACTGCACCAGTTCCTCTCTCCCCTCTGCACCAGTTCCTCTCTCCCCTCTGCACCAGTTTCTCTCTCCTCTGCACCAGTTCCTCTCTCCCCTCTGCACCAGTTCCTCTCTCCCCTCTGCACCAGTTTCTCTCTCCTCTGCACCATTTCATCTCTCCCCCCTGCACCAGTTCCTCTCCTCTTTGCACCAGTTCCTCTCTCCTCCTTGCACCAATTCCTCTCTCCCTCAAGCACCAGTTCCTCTCTCCAACCAGCACCAGTTCCTCTCTCCTCCTTGCACCAGTTCCTCTCTCCCTCCAGCACCAGTTCCTCTCTCCCCCCAGCACCAGTTCCTCTCTCCCCTCTGCACCAGTTCCTCTCTCCCCTCTGCACCAGTTCCTCTCTTCCCTCTGCACCAGTTCCTCTCTCCCCTCTGCACCAGTTCCTCTCTCCACTCTGCACCAGTTCCTCTCTTCCCTCTGCACCAGTTCCTCTCTCCCCTCTGCACCAGTTCCTCTCTCCCATCTGCACCAGTTCCTCTCTCCACTCTGCACCAGTTCCTCTCCACTCTGCACCAGTTCCTCTCTCCACTCTGCACCAGTTCCTCTCCCCTTTGCACCAGTTCCTCTCCCCTCTGCACCAGTCCCTCTCCCCTCTGCACCAGTTCCTGTCAGACGAGCGCAGGGAGATGAGGAGACTGTATAACCTCCCCTGCACACTAGACACTGCTGCTCCTGCTCACTGCCTCCCCACCCCCTATTGGCGCTGGAGGGAACAGGGGGGCGAAGATAAACTCCTGCTCCCTGTGAAGGTGGCAGCTGTGACTAACAGCCGGCACCTGCTATGTATGGAGCCGGCTCAGCTCCTTAGCTGGCTCTATACCTGGTCCCCCTACTGACAGGCAGAGATAGGTGCCCTAGGCGATCGCCTAACTCTGCCTACCCGTCGTCCCGGCCCTGCCTGCCGTCCTTTTACTCCTTTCAGACGGCACTACTTCCTACAATATTGTAGCCTATTGCCCAGGTTCTGTATTTCTCTAAAACCTGTAGGATAAAATAGAATTGGAAGAACATTGATGTTTTTGAAAACCGTGGACATGAAGCGGAACCTTGACCGGATGAAAGCTCCCCTTCACTTGAAGTGCAGATAAACAGGCTGAAGCTTTATCTTCTGATACGAAGACCCACATCCCCGGAAAAGAAAACAATTCATCTTGGAAAAGAAGCTGAGAAGATGAGGGCGAGCGAGCGGCGACAAAATAAATGGAGACAATCGACAGAGGTCAAAAGCAACTAATAACAATACACAAGGGCAGGGAGGGGAACCCGTGAGATAACCCAGACTTCTGCTGCAAGGACTACTTAGGAGTTGAGCTATTTCTATATAAATCATGAAAAATTGAACATGCACCATCCATTCGGCTCGGCGGTGGCAGGTTTCCACTACACTATCCACATTGTATTAAAATAAGCAAATAAACCCACAATAAATCTCACCTCTACTAAAGCGACTGGCGGGGCTCCAAGCTTTATTGGCATCGACAAGAATTTAATGGGATAAATGAACACAAAGCAGACGTTAGTGATGCAAGAAAGTCATCTTTAATATTCTGCCGGAAACACATTTGGCACCGCTCCGTTTTTTTTTTTTCTATCCTCCCTTAGAAATGATTAGAAATTGCTTTTAGGTGCACTGTATGCAATTAATTTTGCTTACCTGCAGCTGCATACAGGATTTCTGGCTGATGCAACAAACTCTGTTAGGTCACATGACCTGCCTTCTGTTTGGCTAAAAGACGCTGGTCCTCCTTTACTAATGTGTTTGTACCAAAAAAAAGTCTTAAAATGCGCCAAAAAGTGGCACAATTTTGGCCCAGCATATCCCAGGCACATTTGTTCTAGGCTTAAAGGGGTTGTCTCACTACAACAAACAAGTCACTTTGCAATATATGTCCATTAGCAGTGTCCTACCTATTCTGAGATATCCCTTCTTGTATGGGCTGCATTAGTCCCTCAGGTCGCTAGTCGCTATAGCTACAGACCTGTTTGATCTCTCCTGATAGGCTGCCAGCGCTGGTCGCTATAGCTACAGACCTGTTTGATCTCTCCTGATAGGCTGCCAGCGCTGGTTGCTATAGCTACAGACCTGTTTGATCTCTCCTGATAGGCTGCCAGTGCTGGTCACTATAGCTACAGATCTGTTTGATCTCTCCAGATAGGCTGCCAGCGCTGGTCGCTATAGCTACAGACCGTTTTGATCTCTCCTAAAAGGCTGCCAACAGTGGTTGCTATAGCGACACACCGGTTCGAATTCTCCTGATAGGCTGCCAGCACTGGTTGCTATAGCTACAGACCTGTTTGATCTATCCGGATAGGCTGCCAGCGCTGGTTGCTATAGCTACAGACCTGTTTGATCTCTCCTGATAGGCTGCCAGCGCTGGTGGCTATAGCTACAGACCTGTTCGATCTCTCCTGATAGGCTGCCAGCACTGGTCGCTATAGCTACAGACCTGTCTGATCTCTCCTGATAGGCTGCCTGTGCTGGCCCGCTATAGCTACAGGACCTGGTTTTAAATCTCTCCTGATAGGTTTGCCTTGCTGGTCGCTATAGCTACAGAACCGTTTTAATCTCTCCTGATGGGCGCCAGCACTGGTTGCTATAGCTACGGGAACCTGGTTTTCTACTGCAGCCAGAAAACCAGTGAACACGCCCCTGAATTCAAAATGAAACCAAGAAAACAGGACTGAGGTGAGATGACTGTGACTGTGAGCTGCCCTGATCACTGCCTGTGTCAGACTGACACAGGTTATAATGTATTAGCATATATGAATATACTAACACTTTATCAAGTGTAAAAAAAAGGTAAAACAGTTCTCCCTTCATGAGATAAAAAAAAAGTAAAAACCCTAAAAAGTGTAAAAAAATAAAAAAAATAATAAAATAAAAATAAATATTTAATAAAAAATAATTGTGCCTACATTACACACAAAAAAACCCCTACACATATTAGGTATCCTCACGACCGTAATAACCTGTAGAATTAATCTACCAAGTTATTAAGTGTGAGATGTGAATATATGAATATGCTAATACATTACTAAGTGTAAAAAAAAAAAAGTAACAGTTCTCCCTTCATGAGATTAAAAAAAAGTAAAAACCATAAAAAGTGTAAAAAAAATAAAAATAAATAAATAATAAAATAAAAATAAATATTTAATAAAATATAATTGTGCCTACATTACACACACAAAAAAAACCCCTACACATATTAGGTATCCTCACGACCGTAATAACCTGTAGAATTAATCTACCAAGTTATTAAGTGTGAGATGTGAATATATGAATATGCTAATACATTACTAAGTGTAAAAAAAAAAAAGTAACAGTTCTCCCTTCATGAGATTCAAAAAAAATTAAAAAACATAAAAAGTGTAAAAAATAAATAAAAAATAAATAATAAAATAAAAATAAATATTTAATAAAAAATAATTGTGCCTACATTACACACACACAAAAAAAATTACACACATTAGGTATCCACACGACCGTAATAAGCTCTAGAATTAATCTCACAAGTTATTAAGTGTGAAATTTGAATATATGAATATACTAATACATTACTAAATGTAAAAAAAAAAAAGTAACAGTGCTCCCTTTATGGGATTCAAAAAAAAAGTAAAAACCATAAAAAGTGTAAAAAAAAAAAAGAATACAAAAATAAATAATAAAATAAAAATAAATATTTAATAAAAAAATAATTGCGCATACATTACACACACACAAAAAAAAACCTACACATATTAGGTATCCACACGACCGTAATAACCTGTAGAATTTATCTAACTAGTTATTAAGTTTGAAATGTGAATGGTGTAAAAAAAAAATGTAAAAAAACAACAAAAATTGAAAAAAAAATATGAAAAAAAATTCTGCAATTATTTATAAGTGAACTTAATCTATTCCTCCATAAAGTACAACTCGTCTCGGATAAAATGAGGCCTCATTCAACTGCGTCATTGAAGAAATAAAAAAGTTACAACTGTTGAAACGCAAGGAGACAAAAACTAAAAAAAATGTTCTGGTCTTTCCTTTGGTCTCGGATCTATGCTGGCGCTGTGGCCGGGAGCCGGGCACCATGGTACACATATGGTGGGGATGTTCGGTCATCAGAGGGTTCTGGGAAACGGTCCTGTGGGCTATTTTTGATTGTACTGGGGTCTCTGTGCCTGATTCCCCTGAGGCCACTCTCTTGTTTATGTTCCAATTCCCTCAAACTAAATATAATACATCGTTGATCAGACATATCCTACAGGCAGCCAAAACGGTTATACCCAGGCGTTGGCGTCAGACCTCTCCCCCCTCCATCTGCGATTGGATAGAGGAGGTTTCTTTCCTCTGTCGGATGGAGGAGTTGATTGCCCACTCCCAGGATGATACCCTTAAGTTCCTGCACACCTGGAACCAATGGACCCTGTATCAATCATCTCAGGCATTTAAGGCCTTATCGGGCTGATGCCCGGGATGCCGCCCGGCCCTCGGTGTTGATCTTTTCCCATTTTTTTTTTTCTTAGTGTTTCCTCCTTTTGCCTTGCTGCCTCCCCTGTGGCTCGACGGACCGGCAAGTTCCCTTCCCCCCTATCCCTTCTCCTCTCTTTCTTAACGCAGTCCTAGTTTATGCTCCTAGTGAAAGCAGTTCCCTGCACAGGATTGTGTTTTTGTCATTTTCCATTATTGGATACATTTTAAAATGTGTATTGACTACTGCGTCTTTTCAAGTAGTTTGACTGCGATGGTTTATGCCGTTCTTGTTTTGTTATATGAAAATGCTTAATAAAGTTTACATTTAAAAAAAAAAAATGTTCTGGTCATTGAGTACTTTTCAGGCGTTCGGGTTAAGGGGTTAAGAGAGTCGGCGGGGTTCTTTGTTCTCCCGGCCGCCTGTCAATTTCTCACAACTGACAAAATTCTCCTTCTTGATAAGTAAAATACTTAACTTTTTTTTCCGCTTCGTCACCGGTGACCTAGACGGCTTGTTCTGCCAAGTATTACGGAAAAGCAGCAGCGCCGCTGTCTATCACTTTTATCCTGAAATAATCTATTATTATACGATATCACAGGCGGCAGGAAAATCTCCACGATCTGACAGGCGGCGTTTTTAGATGAAGATTATATGAAGAAAGAAGAAAACATTAGCCGGAGAGATGAAATGTGAAGCTTAGGAAAATCTGCAGATCAATGCGGAGTAATGAGTTTCCAGGCTGGCGATAGGCTCCGCGCCCGCCGCGTCTCGTCGTCTTCCTCTCGACCATCCTCGAGTCGACTCTCAGACCTCAGTGAGCGGCTGACAGGCCCCGTTCTGCATCGGTTCCTTTCAACTTTTTTGTTTCTAAGTTTTTCTTCTTCTTTTTTTTTTCCATTTAACTTTCCAATCCCCGGAGTTTTTAGATCAGATAACTCTTGACAACCTGGGCTGGGAAAAGGCATTTTGGTGCCCGGGCTGAATGCATTGCATTTTTCCGTCAACACGGACCGATGTGGGGGCTCGTGCTTTTTGCAGGATAAAGTGCTGAGGTTTTCATTGGCACCATTTTCAGATGCCTTTTTAACCCCAATTAGCTGCACCTGTTAATATTTCCCAGGTAGCATATAGGCTAGAGCAGCCTGCTATTGGGTTCAGTCTAGTCCAGCCATTGAGCTGTGAATATGGCCCAAAAATTGCAGTGTTTTTTTTTTTGAGTAAGTAATGTCCCATTTTTTGTATGTGATTTTTCTGTAAATTGTTAGTGTAGGGACTCGCAAGACATGAGGACCGTTGACACCGGTTGCGAGCTTGCGTATCGGGGTCCCTGTACAAACTAATACCTCATGTTTGACATTTTTCCAGTATGTCATTTTTTATCTGCCCGACAGTGCTGGGGAGAAGAGGGTGCCTGTATTTTGTGTTGGACACCCAGAAAGAGCTGGGCAGCCCGCCTAATCTGATAGTATGGGCGTCACTAATAGGTTGTAAGCCAGCATGGTGTACCACACATATCTGTATTTATGGCACCCTTCTGTATCACATTATCTATATGCAGTGAGAGTGTGTGAGTGGTTGTTTTATTGGTATTTTTGCATTTGTGTAGTCTCCCCATGTACTATACTGTGGCTTTTCTGCATGCTGGTGTGAACAGGTATCAATTCAATGTGCAGTTTTTTTTATCATCTAATTGTTCTCCTAGCAGTGGGCTGTGTGAGCTGCTGCTCAGCAATTAGCTGCACCTGTTAATTTTTCCCAGGTAGGAAATAGGCCAGAGACACCTGCTACTGGGTTCAGTCTAGTCCAGCCATTGAGCTGTGAATATGCCGCAAAAATTGCAGTGTTTTTTTTTTTAACCCTTACCAACATTTGACGTATAAGTACACAGGGCTGGAACAACAGGTAGGTAAGGGTAAGCAATCACTTAGGGCACTACTTCAACTCAGACAGAAAGGGGGTGCAAGGAAGCATGAATAAGGTCGAATTCTCCATTGGGGGCGCTATGTGCCCCATTTGCCTATGGCACAGGTGTCAAACTGCGGCTCTCCAGCTGTTGGGAAACTAAAACTCCCATCATGCCCACTATTATAGATTATGCAAATGCATGATGGGAGTTGTAGTTTCCCAACAGCTGGAGGGCCGCAGTTTGACACCCCTGGCCTAGGGCACCAGAATACCTTGTCCCAGTCCTGTAAGTACATCATGATGCTGGTAAGGATGTATGGAGCAGGCTTACTCACTGAGCCCGCTCCATACATGGCAGGTGCCGGTTGTTCATTACAGCTGATACCCGCCGCTATCCTTTCTATTTAACCCTTTAAATAACATGGAGATCTCGCCCCGATCTTTCTCCTGATCGCCCCCCTGCGGCCGCCATGACAGATAGAAGCCTAATGAAGGTTGCCATAGCTGCCGTGTTGCTCCTCAGACTAATTTCAGCATAATAAATCTGGAACACCCTGTTCAAAAAATGTGGTATACTTAGGTTTCTAACCCCTTAACTACCACCCACTGTCTTTTAAAGGGGTTGTCTCACTACATCGATTGATCTTACCTCAGTCCTGTTTTCTTGGTTTCATTTCGATTTTAGGGGCGTGTTTACTGGCTTCTACTAGGCTGCAGTAGAAGCCAGGTCTGTAGCTATAGCAACCAGTGCTTGCAGCCTATCAGGAGAGATAGAACAGGTCTGTAACTATAGCGATCAGTGCTGGCAGCCTATCAGGGGAGAGGGAACAGGTCTGTAGCTATAGCGACCAGCGCTGGCAGCCTATCAGGAGAGATCGAACAGGTCTGTAGCTATAGTGACCAGCCCTGGCAACCTATCAGGAGAGATTGAACAGGTCTGTAGCTATAGCGACCAGAGAAGCTGATGCAGCCCACACAAGAGGGAATATCTAGGTATAGGTAGGACACTGCTAATGGACACATATTGCAAAGTGACTTGTTTTTGCAAGATCTTTAATATAAAAATCAGCAATCATTGTAATGAGACAACCCCTTTAATGGGGGGCAGCGCGTGTTCTCTGTCTGCAGTGATGCAAAAAGACGTTGCTGCCCACAGAGAGGGGGTTAACGGCTCCCAGCGCCGCAACTGCGCTAGGAACAAAGCTGTAGTTAAAGGGGTTGTCTCATTACAATGATTCATTTTACCTCAGTCCTGTTTTCTTGGTTTCATTTTGAATTCAGGGGCGTATTTATTGGCTTCTATTAGGCAGCAGTAGAAGCCAGGTCTGTAGCTATAGCGACCAGTGCTGGCAGCTTATCAGGAGAGACAGAACAGGTCTGTAGCTATCACAACCAGCGCTGGCAGCCTATCAGGAGAGATCAAACAGGTCTGTAGCTATAGCGACCATTGCTGGCAGCCTATCAGGAGAGATCAAACAGGTCTGTAGCTATAGCGACCTGAGGAGCTGATTCAGCCCATACTAGAGGGGATATCTAGGAAATTTTAGGACATTTAAATGGACACATATTCCCAAAGTGATTTTTTTTTTTAAACAAGATTTTTAACAAAAAAAGCAGAAAACCCTTTGTAGTAAAAAACCCCCCTTTAACAGCCCCCGTTGCTAGATCAGCCCTTTGTCCCCTCAGGGCCCGGGAAAAGGAAGCCCTAAACCCCCCGCTTAATGTTTGTTTTCCGGAGCCCCTTGACCCCCGCATACCCAAAGGCCCCAAATTGGGCACCGGGAGGGCCCAGTGCCTGAAAGAGTCTTGGGAATATCTATACAATCAGCCTTGGAGACGTAGAGTAGCCCCAGGGCTGTCTGCAAAATTAACCTGCAGCGGGGCAAACCCCGGGTGTGTGGCCCAAACAGCACCTTCTCTTTACGACACAGGGGTATAATGTACTAACATACAGGAGCATACAGGACTATGCTACTACATTACTAAGTGTAGAAAAAAAAAGTCTAAAAAATTTTTTAACCCCTTTAAATATCATTGAAAAAAATTTTAAAAAAAAAAGTAAAAAATTTTTAAAAAAAAATAAAATAAAAATATTTAAAGTACAAAAAAAGTACATACCTACACATATTAAGTATCCACACGACCATAATAACCTATAGAATTAATCTAACAGGTTAATTAATGTGAAATGTAAACGGTGTAAAAATAATTTAAAAAAAATTAAAATATTGCGCAGTAATGTATATGTCAAAGTAGATTGCACCCCCCCCAAAAAACAACTTTTTGTCAAGATTGACAGATACTCCTTTTTCCCCGTGATTAAAAAAACCTGGGCCCCAAATAAAGGGGGTGATGAATTTGGCCTCTGTTATGTGACCTCTTTCATTACTGCTCAGCCCTTAACTTCTAATCCTCTTATTCTCTGGAGTTTATACCTTATATTCAGCTCTTCACACAAAAACTTCCAGGTCAACATTCGGTGGGCTCGTGCTCACACACAAGAGCCAATCTGAACAAGTAGAGCTTCAGTTTACATGAATACAATATTATTATTTAGGTAGTATTTTAGAGAAAAATCAATGCTTTGGAGCTGTGATGCTGGAGGAGACTTCTGACATGAGGATGCACATCAAGCAATTGAAAGACACTGTAGGGAAGTAAGGTGAGAACTGGCCTACAGAGTATCCAAAGGTCAGACACGACTAAATGGGGAGAATATTTTTGTATTTAAATGGGTTTTCTCACCAGAGGGATTAGCTTTTAACATGTAGGGGAAAGGGGTAAATAAACTATTCCAAAAACATTGTTGTGTTTATTTTGTTTTTTGGTCAGGAATAAAGAAATTTTATCCCTCTTAGTGCACACAGGTTTCTTTTGGTTACTGACTACCTCCCCCTCTCTTCTTATCTCTCATTCCCAAGTCTGTCATCAGTCTGACCATGGTAATCACTCCATCAGAAAACTTTTCTCTAAAATTTTGATCCTTAAATAAACTTTCACTCTTTAGAGTCTTACCTTGTCACTGCAGTTATTCGCTATAACGGGGAAAAAGCAAGCTGATAGCCCAACACTGCTATAGACCCCCCACCCTGACCAAAATTATCAAAACTATAAACCACCCACAAACCCGAACAGGAACGGGAGCTTGGGAAGCTGGGGAAAACCCCCCACAGCCTTACCAGGAATGGAGCCGAAGCTGAGAATCACCCAACCCGACCCGGAATGAATCTAACTGTAAACCTCCCCCTACCTACCGGGAAATGGTCCCCAAACTTAAACCCCCCAAACCCCGACCCGGAAGTGGAGCCGGGAAGGGAAACTGCCCACAGCCTTAACAGGAAGTGGGGGGCCGAACTGTAGAACTCCCCCCACCTGAACAGGGGGAAGTTACCTAACTGTAGAACTTCCACGCCTGAACAGGGAAATTGAGCCTAACTGTAAACCCCACAGCCGAACAGGAAGTTTCCTGAAGCCCTTTTTGTAAAATGAAAACTGGCCCCCCCCAACCCTTACCAAAGCGGGAGCCTGAAGCTGTAGAACGCCCACAACTTACCAAAGTGGGAGCCTGAAGCTGAGAAAACCCCCCCCAGCCGACCCGAATGGACCGAAAACTGTAGAACCGCCCAAAAGTCCCCGAAAAAAATTTATTTTTTACTGTAGAACCCCCCATCCTGAACAAATGTACCTAACTTAGAACTGCCCACAGCCTGACAGGAAATGGGGCCCGAAGCTGTAAACCACTCACAGCCCGACCAGGAAGTGTACCTGAACTTAGAACCACCGAACAAGAAAAAGTATTCTAAGCTGCCTGTGGCTCTGTGAAACAACATGGTAAGACAACCCCTTTAAGTAAACACTTTAGAACAAATATAGTCCTATTTGCCATAGTCTAGTGACAGAGAAGGTCCATGACTGAGTGATTCAATGAACACCTAAAACTAGACCCTCATGTCCTCCTCCATCCCCTCAGGTCCTGCTCTGTCTATTACAAGGTTCTCCAAAATGGTCCTTGAAATCAGTGAACAATTTTGTAAAGAAAAAGCAATAAAAGTAACTCTAGTACTTATTGAACTTTTTCGCAGCTCTGTGTTTTTGTTGTGCAAATGAGATATCTCTAATGTTGGGGTATCGGTTAGAGATAAAAACTTTTTAAAAAAATTTCCCAAACCCTCGAGACACTTTTTTTTGCTTGAGTTTTGACCCAGGGTTTTTTAAAAAAAACAAATTTAAAATCCATAGTTTTAAATAGAAATGATGACAGCAATAGGTGTAGTTCATTGATGGAGCTATACCGTACTTTTAGATTTACAAGGTTTCAGGTAACACTTCGAAATTAAAAAAGGAACATTAACTGATGTTTTTCATTTAAAAACGATCCGAACTAGACCAAAGGGGGGGGGGGGGGGGCAGACTTTTCAAGAGAAACCATTGAAAAGTTTCAGGAAATTTGTTTCTTGCTGCTAAAAAATTTAGGACTTTTTTCTTTGCCGGTCTACCACCGCAACAGTACTGGGAAAAAAAGTATTTAGTCAGCCACCAAATTTTGCAAGTTCTCCCACTTAAAAAAATGAAAAGAGGTCCCGTAATTGGCACATAGGTTCAAACCCCAACTACGAAGACAAAATGAGAAAACAAATCCAGAAAAAACCCATTTTCCCGATCTGGAAAAAGTTTTTTGGGAAAATTTTGGTGGAAAATAAGTATTTGGGGCCCCTACAAAAAAGCAAGAAATTTTTTTTTCTCACCCCAGACCTGGAACTTCTTTATTAAAGGCTCCTCTGTCCTCCACTCTTCCCCGTTTTTAAAATTGTTAAAATATAAAAAACACCTGTCCCCAACCCCATCACACTCCAAACTCCACTAAGGTGAAGACCAAAAGCGGGGGGAAGGACACCAGAAACAAATTTTACCCCGGGCCCCCGGGTGGGGAAAACTGAAACTGCAATAGGGAAGCGCTTTGGTGGGGAAGAAAAACAACTGTGGGAAACAATAATTAGAAAATGGAGGGTATAAAAGCCCCCTGATAATCTCCCTCCATCTGGGGCTCCAGGCAAGATCTCACCCCGTGGGGGCAAAATGATCACAAGAACGGGGAGCAACAATCCCAGAACCACACGGGAGGACCTAGTGAATGACCTGCAGAGAGCTTGGACCAACGTAACAAAGGCTACCATCAGTAACACACTACTCCGCCAGGGATCCTGCAGTGCCAGACGTGTCCCCCTGCTTAAGTCAGTACATGTACAGGCCCGACTGAAGTTCGCTAGAGAGCATTTGGATGATCCAGAAGAGTATTGGGAGAATGTCATATGGTCAGATGACACCAAAGAAGAACCGTTTGGTAGAAACACAACTCGTTGTGTTTGGAGGAGAGAGAAGGCTGAGTTGCATCCAAAGAACACCAGACCTACTGTGAAGCATGGGGGGGGGGGGGGCACCATACCTACTGTGAAGAATGGGGGAGGGGAGGGGCAACATCATGCTTTGGGGCTGTTTCTCTGCAAAGGGACCAGGATGACTGATCCGTGTACATGAAAGAATGAATGGGGCCATGTATCGTGAGATTTTGAGTGCAAACCTCCTTCCATCAGCAAGGGCATTGAAGATGAAACGTGGCTGGGTATTTCAGCATGACAATGATCCCAAGAACACCACCAGGGTAATGAAGGAGTGGATTTGTAAGAAGCATTTCAAGATCCTGGAGTGGCCTAGCCAGTCTCCAGATCTCAACCCCATAGAAAACCTTTGGAGGGAGTTGAAAATCCATGTTACCCAGCGAAAGCCCCAAAACATCACTGTTCTACAGGAGATCTGCATGGAGGAATGGGCCAACATGCCAGCAACAGTGTGTGCCAACCTTGTGAAGACTTACAGAAAACGTCTGACCTCTGTCATTGCTAACAAAGGAGATAGAACAAAGTATTGAGATGAACTTTTATTGACCAAATACTTATTTTCCACCATAATTTGCAAATAAATTCTTTCCAAATCAGACAATGTGATTTTCGGGATTTCTCATTTTGTCTCTCATAGTTGAGGTCGACCTATGATGTCGATTACAGGCACAATTGGTGGCTGACTCAATACTTTTTTCCCCACTTTATAGCACCAAGCTTAGCTGAGCCATCCAACTCTGGAAACTCTATGACAATCTTAACGGGGTTTTCTCACCGTGCTGAGTTACAGGCAGCTTCAGACTCACACTTTCTGGTCAGGCTGTGGGTTGTTCTGTAGCAGTGATTAGCCTATTTAGCTCCTCTATAACTAGCTGAGCATTATAGTGACAAAAGTGCAGGAGATTTAATCTGTGTAAACAAAACTACAGAGCTCCAAGGAGTGGAAACATGTGCTTATCAAAAGCAAACAAGTTAATCTTGTTAGAGAGAAAGCGTCTGCTCCATCCAACCATGGTGACATCACCCCTTGCTCTATGTCTAATCAGGAAGGTAAGAGATATGGACTTTAACCTAGATACACTTGTGTGCACTCAGAGCAGATAAAATATCTCTTATCTCCTGACTGGGGTAAAATCAAAAGAGATATGTATTTAGTAAACATCTTCATTTATCTGTCCCTTCTTGTTGAAATCTTTTCATTGTAGTGAGAAAACCCCTTTGAGGACTACATTGATGGTAATCTCCAACTTGAGGCTTTCTAGTGGTAGTTAAGCTAAAACTTTTTGCAAACCCCAACAGCACACCATGTAAGGAAGAGTGTTGACCCGACCACTAGGACAGTTTGTTTCTTTTTTGCTAATGTTGCAATGCCTTTGAAGATGAGTAGTCTTCTTTAGGTCTCCACTACCCAAAGGTAATGCGAATAGAGGCAATGAAAGCTGGATCAGCCAAATTGACATGTTTTGTAGCAGCCTTAAGGGCTCCTTTGATAATGATCTCCAGCCGGTGGCTCTCCAGTGTTAGATAAAGATGAAAAGTCCTCCTTAGGTCAAGACTACTCATGGATAAGGGAGTTGGAGCCAACCATCAATGTTATTAATGTCTCAAGGCGTGCATGGATGGCAAAAGTCTGCAACTAGTGGCTCTTCTGTGGTAGCAAAACTACAACTCATAGCATGCTGTGGAGGGGGGTAACACCATAGAAGATTTTCCCTTGTGATGCCTTTGAGAATGAAGAGTTATCTTGAAGTCAAGACTATCTATGGATAGTGTTGATCGAACTGTTCTAGAAAAGTTAAGTTCTAGTAGAACTTCTCAAATTTGTAGAACTCGTACTGAACTGAACATTTTACTGTTCATTAGAGTAAAGTTATAGTTCTAGTTTGACACGCCATTTTCAGTTTCGTTTTCAGCGCCTTTCTGCACTTTTCGCGGCCATCCAATCACCTTTCTGCACTTTTAGCAGCCATCCAATCGCCTTTCAGCAATTTTGCTGGCCATCCAATAACCTTTCTGCACATTTGGCAGCCATCCAGTCACCTTTCTGCGCTTTTGGCAGCCATCCTATCACCTTTCTACACTTTTGGCGGCCAGCCAATCACCTGTCTGCCCTTTTGGCAGCCATCC
Organism: Phyllomedusa bahiana; assembly: GCA_025379985.1. Taxonomy (NCBI): domain Eukaryota; kingdom Metazoa; phylum Chordata; class Amphibia; order Anura; family Hylidae; genus Phyllomedusa; species Phyllomedusa bahiana. The sequence goes on from JAODAL010025265.1 coordinate 54,626, forward strand.
AATCACCTTTCTGCACTTTTGGCGGCCATCCAATCAGTGCAGAGCACAGAGAAGTGTCAAAAACATCATCACTGAGGTGTAGGGCTCTCATTGGCTGCTAAAATTACATGACCATGTTATATATTTCACTGTATTGCCTTGTGAACACCATTTTCAGGTCACTCTCTGTACTGTACAGACTGCTCTTAGTTAGATAGCATTTTCCTCTCCATAGACAGCAATAGTTAGGGAGTTTGGTATTGCTGGCTGCATCTTTCCCACTCCCAGAAGCTGTTATTTGGTGACATTTGCAGGCTCACATAACACCTAACTCTCATATACATGGATATATATTATACAGAGTGCTTGGATTTGCTAAATCATAAGCAGTGCCCAAAAGTTCTGTTTTTGCAGTTTTGGGGGTTCAGTAATTGTATAACACACCGTCTCCAAATCTCCTATGTGTCAAAGGGGCTTTTGGGCCCCCTCAGAATGCAGGGCCCCGTAGCAGCTGCTACCGCTGCACCTCCTATAGCTACGCCCCTGATTGCAAGCTGTCCTCATCTTTTCAGTTGGCCATTGAAAGGAATGAAATATTTTAACCTCTCCATTCTTTTCTGTCAATCTTAGAGCCATATTTTCTTCACTAAGTTATTCCATGTATCCAGGTTACTGTTATGGATGGTAATTCCAGCTTCTCCTCACCTGTATGGGTATAAAAATAAACTAGAACTTCTTCTCCCATAGACTTTAATGGAGTTTGAAGTTTGAGTTCGAATAGAACTTCGAACCGAACTCACAAAAGTTCGAGGTTCTAATGGAACTAGAACTTTTTACTGTTCGCTCAACACTATCCATGGATAAGGCTGATGGAGCGACTTTCTTATGGTCAAGGATATCAAGAATATCCATAGTGAAGGTTGATGGAGCCACCTATATCTTGATAACCTAGCTCTACAAGCCTCATAGTAGCCTCCATAGCTGCCTTACTAGCAATAGTCTACAATCTGTGACTTTCAAGAGGTAACAAAGCTACAACTCCATGCTCTGACAGTATGCCATGAAGGTGGGTGGCATGAACCTTGGGACAAGATTGTGAAACCAGCACTCGGATAATAAAATATTACTTTATTCTGTATGGTTAAAAGTGGTTTCCATCAACCAACGTACACACGTACAGCGTACAGCAGACGCGTTTCGAGCAGACAACTCTTAATTATTGTGATTGCTGGTGCCGCTAACATATCATAGAATATTCCGCAATGTCTCGTCATCCGGTGCAATGAAATAGTCTGCAGCAGGAAACACAGGAAAGTGATGCAGGTGGAGGCTCCATATGCAGTCCAGTTGGAATGTAAAAAATTAAACAGCAAGAAACCAAACTTTTGGAAACATTAACCTGGAAGAAAAATTCATTATCGAAAGCAAAATACGTATTTATGCTTCAGTCAATATTTAAGAACATCCAAGATATAATCATTAAGTTCCTCAGTGTATTTACTGTACGTATATAGATGACGTGGTAGTGACCCTATCACTATACCATGCACTCCACATGATATAACGATAAAGACACAGGCACGTCATCTGTATACTTACAGTAAATACACTGTGGAACTTAATGATTACATCTTGGATGTTCTTAAATATTTACTGAAGCATAATTACGTGTTTTGCTTTCAAGAATGAATTTTTCTTACAGGTTAATGGCACCTCAATGGGAACCACATCTTCTCCATCTTTGGCTAATCTGTACATGTCCTGGTGGGAGGATAAATACATCTATTCCTGTGATAATTCATATTACCGATAGATAAATTGGTATGGAAGACTTATTGATGACAAACTAATTGTATGGAAAGGAGATCACAAGTCCAAAGCCGGATTCATTTCATATATCAATAACAATGATATTAACTTAAAATTCAAATATCATGTAGATTAATTGAGTTTCTCCTTTCTGGACATAAAATCAGTAGGTGATTATGTTGCAGGAAAAGTTTGCTGCTCCTTACATGGAAAGGGATAACAATACTATATCGCATGCATACAGCAGTCATCCTAAGCACACTATATGGGCCGTCCCCGTAGGAGAGCTAACCCGTATCAAACTGGCATGTACAGAGATAGCGATATTTGAAACTTAGGCTCAGGAGGCTATGGATAGATTATGAAAAGGAAATATCCATATTGGGCTTTAAAAAGGGGTAAGAAACTAGTGGACAACAAAAACAGAACTAGACTTTGTGAGCAACATTGGGGTAAAAATAAAACAAATGATAAACTAGAATATAACATTCTCCACCAACTACAGAAGCCAGTACAAACCAATCAGTAAAGTGATCCAAAAAATCTACCTACTGTATCTTGTATCGAGATCTCATTCTCTTGGACATACCATGCAATGGATGTAGTTAGTCTCTAAAAAGAGAAGGACTTTGGGGTCTCGACTGTTCCCAAGTCTATTTAAAAGAACATCTTCAGTAACGGGATGGTTGAATGTGAAGGGTAGTTATAGATGCGGACATATCATGAACCTTGGGACACTTTTTCTCTTCTTTGGTTTAGATAAGTTTTTGAAGATAACATATCCTCCCTAAGTCAACCCATGCAGACGGATGGCACAAACGTTGGGATATTGTCTCTTCTTGTTATTGTTATGCTTTTGACGATAAGAAATCCTCTCAAAGTCAACCTCTGGATAAGGCAGATGGAACCACCGTAAGCTTGGTCATAGAAATCAAGACAACCGATTGATAATGTAGGTGAAGCCACTCTATGCTTGGTCAAATACATCAAGACTATCCATGGTAAGGCAGATGAAGCTAACCTTATTTTGCTCACCCAGTTCTGCTACATATTATTAAGGCAGATGAAGCCACCCTTAGTTTGGTCAAACAGCTCTACAGGTCTCTTAGTAGTCTCAAAGGATGCCCCAATAGCTTTAGTCTGCAATCTGTGACAAAACTATAATTGCCTTCAAACACCATAGTCTAATTTTAAAGGGGTTTTGCCACAATGTAATGTTGACGTGGGATCCTCCAAAATGGGTATTTAATCACTTTTCTAAATATATGTGATTACAAAAAGTGAAGCCTCTGAGAGCTACAGCGTTGCTCAGTCTCTCTTAGTTACCTGAAAGTTTACATTAGACACGACCAGGAGGTGACAGGAGCTGATCTGGCCGCGCTTGCGTGTTTGCACTTCTTATCTGATGACAGGGAACATGATGGAGCTTGCAAGAGACTGGGGAGAAAGTGCAGTGCATGAGTCTGTCTGCTGTAATGCTATTATTTGAGTAAACTTTAGAGACGCTCCCCACTTCCTAGCTCTCTGCTCACCTCCTCCCTCTCACCCCTGCAGCCGTTCATGACTCAGCATGCTTTGTTTATATTCTCTCCTGAGCCGATAAGAGGCAAGGAACTCACTTTGTTGCAAAACCCCTTTAAGCTATGTAAGAGGGTGGCATGAACATTAGGACACTTTTTCTCTTCTTTGTTATCATTAAGCCTTCAAAAATAACATATCCTCCTTAAGAGAACCTTAGTAGGTGGATGACAAAACTTGGGACATTGTCTCTTTTTTTGTTATTTTTAAGTTTTTTTTTAAGATAAGAAATCCTCTAGAAGACTACCAATGGATAAGGCAAATGAAGCCACCCTTAGCTTGGTCAAACATCAAGAACATCCTTGATTAAGATAGATGGATCCACGTTTATCTTGTTCAACCAGCTCTACACATCTCATAGTAGCCTAAACATCTGCTCCAATGGCAATAGTTTGCATTGTTTAACTTTCCAGAGGTAACAAAACTACAATTCCTCCATAGACTGATTGTATGGCATAAAGGAGGATGGCATGAAACTCTGGGACCTTTTTCTTCTCACTTTTTTTTTTCTCCAAGATGACATATCCTCCATGAGGCAATTCATGTAGGTGGGTAGCATGAACCTTGGGAAACTTTGTCTCTTTTTTTTTGTCATTGTTTTGCTTTTAAAGATGAGAAATCTTCCTCAAGACAACTCATGGATAAGAAAGATGGAGCCATCATTTGCTTGGTCAAAGGAATTAAGAACACCCATGGTTAAGGCAAATGGAGCCATACTGAGCTTGGTCAAAAACATCAAGACAACCCATGGATTGGGAAGATCCAGCAAACCCTAACTTGGTCAAAGACATCAAGGTAACCCATAGATAAGGAAGATTGAGCCAACCCTAGCTTGGTCAAAGAAATCAAGACCACCCATAGGTAAGGCAGATGAAGTCACTCTAAGCTTGGTCAAAGAAATCAAGACAACCCATGGATAAGGCAGATGAAGCCACTCTAACCTTGGTAAAGAAATTTAAGACAAC
>JAODAL010025266.1:0-58955 GCA_025379985.1 Phyllomedusa bahiana
CCCGGGAAGGCCATGTGAAAAAAGTGAGAGAGGATGGGGGATTGGAACTGTTCTTACCATCCCTTGCTGTTCTCAAATTTAGAGGGGTTTACCCCGCCCTCCACAGGGTTTTCCCCTTCGAGCTTTTGTATGGGAGACATCCTAGAGGACTCTTAGATTGGCCAAGGAAACTTGGGAGAGTGAGGTCACACCTCATAAGAGGTAGTGGAGCATGTGGCCCAACTGCAGGAGAGGATGTCCAGGTGATGCCGATTGTCAAGGAGCATCTTCTTCAAGCACAGAAGCGCAGGCCCGAGTCTATAATAGGTCCGCCAGGATAAGGCATTTTAACCCGGGAGACAGGGTAACTAGTATTAGTACCCACCATTGAAAGCAAATTTCTCGCTAAGTGGCAGGGCCCTACGAGATAGTTGAAAAGGTGGGGGAGGTGAATTATAAGGTTCACCAGCCAGGGAAGAGGAAACCCTTTCAGATTTACCACGTCAATTTGATAAAGCCTTGAAAGGAGAGAGAGCCTCCTGAGGTTACCTGCTTGGTGACCAAAACCGAGGCGACATAGAAGCCGTAAAAATCTCAGAGACTCCTATCCCCCTCCCAAAAAGCAACAATGTAGGGAACTGCTGCAGAAGAATCGAAGACCTGTTCACCTATTACCCCTGGCCGTAACCCATGTGATAGAACATGAGATCCTTACGGACCCCCATTTGAGAGTAAACCTGAAGCCCTATAGAGTCCCTGAGGCCCGCCGGGAGGTCATTTCCAAGAGGTGCAGAAAATGCTAGAACTAGGGGTGATCGAGAGGTCCAAGAGTGGATGTCTAGCTCCATAGTGCTAGTGCCAAGCAAACGGAGAATGGAGATTCTGCAACGATATCGCAGACTCAACGAAGTATCCACAGTGGATGCCTACCCTATGCCCCGGGTAGATGAATTAATCGAGCAATTAGGTCTGGCGAGGTATATTAGCACCCTTGACCTCACAAAGGGATATTGACTTATCCACCTCTCAAAGGACGCTAAGAGAAGACTGCTTTCTCTACTCCTGATGGGTTATTTCACTATGTTCAGATGCCTTTTGGTTTGCAGGGGGCCCCCGCCACCTTTCAGAGGGCTATGGATCAAGTGCTGCGCCTACATAGGAGATACACGGCCGCATACCTAGATGACATTGTGATCTTCAGTCATGACTGGGATAGCCATCTCGGGAAAGTCCAGGCTGTGCTAGATGCCTTAAGGAAGGCTGGGTTTACGATAAACCCAACTAAGTGTGCCCTGGGATGGAGGAAACCAGATACCTTGGGTACATAGTGGGGAGAGGGGAAATCAAGCCCCAAGTGAATAAAGTAGAGGCGATCCAGAAGTGGCCCCGCCCCCTCACCAAGAATCAGGTCAGGGCGTTTCTTGTATTGTGGGCTACTAAGACGTTGTCCGAAGTTGAGAAATAGCCGTCCTTGACTACTTAACAAGGCACGAAGTCAACGATGATAAAAATGGTCCCCTAGCAAGAGGCTTTCAGACCAAACAGCCCTGTAGCAACCAGTGTTAGTAGCCCCGGACTTCTCCCTGAATTTGTGGTCCAACAGATGCTCTGAGGTGGGTTGGAGCCGTTATCTCATAGAAATGGGAAGACACCCCGTGATCTACCTAAGTAGGAATTGTCCCCGGCAGAACGGAATTATGCCATCATTGAGAAAGAATGTCTGGCCATTAAAGTGGCATTGGATTCCCTCAGGTACTACCTGTTAGGAAGGAAATTCAGGCTAGTGTCCGACCATGCCCCACTCATGTGGATGCGGGAAAAAGAAGAGGAATAAATTGGGCCGGGTTACAGGCTGGTTCCCTTTCCCCGCGGTTTTTTCTTTTACAGTAAAAAAAGGGAAAGGGAAGCAGCAGGGGAAAAACAAAATGCCCCTCAAGAGGGGAAAATGTCTGGGGGCGGACGGTGGGGACCAAAAACCCCTGGCAATTTGGGGGAAAGGGGGAGAGTATGAAAGAAGGGGAAAAAGGTGCCTTTGTTTATGGCCGAAAACGTGTCACGAAAGGGTTTTTGAATTTTGGGTTTAAAATAAAAACCCCGTTAGCCAAATCAGTTTTTCGTTTTGGTACTGGGCAATTTTTTTTTGTTAGTATTTAAATGTGGAATAAACAGTTTATCTGGGTAAACTTTTCGGGAAACAGTTCGAAAAAGGGTGGGTGAACTGCCCCAAGAAACCAAGCCTGGGTTTTGAGGCCTACTTAAACGGTTTTAAATTTTTGGGGGATGGGTTGGTGGTTTTCCCGTAGGTTTTCTTGGACTAGGACAAAAAATTGGAATTTGAGCTGCAGGGCCCACCGTCCCCTGGGTACCACAAACCCCCCCGATCTGGGTTTGGGGAAAAGCACCCAAGGGAATGCTGGACTTACCAAAAGGGCGTGAGTTATCTACACGGGGTGTAAAGTGTATTAAGTTTGGGCTGAAGTTAACCATAAGCCTTTTTTCCATTTGGGTGTTTTAATTTGGTTGAAAAAAGGGCCCGGGGGCTCAAAAAAAATACGCTGAGAACGGGGTTTTTGTGTACCACGAGCTAATCCCCCCAGTGGATAGACACCCCTCTCCTGCAAAGGGATATCACACTGAAAAGGGGTTCAGACATGGTAACCATGCGCCTATCTCCCCTATATTTAGATGGGTATCCCCCCCTCATTCCCCCTTTTGTGGAGACAAACCCCTTTTAAAAGCTTAAAAACCTCTACAACGTTGCTGAAGTTACTTCAGGAGTAAAAATTTTTTTTTAAAATTAAAAGCCCCCCTGCTGAATCCCTTTTGGTGTGTCACAAGGGTTTTATTGAGGGGATATGCTTGAAAAATCGCAGCTAGAGGGAAAAAAAACTCCTGTGAATCAAAAATTTAAAACAAAAATTTTTAAAAACAAATTAAAAAACCCTTTGATGTTAATGTAAGAAAAAATCTTTTTGGGCATTAAAACAAAATTTTGGGGAACAAAGAAATTTAAATAAAAGGGAAACCCTCTCTTGAAAAAACATGGAAAACTCGGTAGTTAAATTTAAATGGGAAATTCTTAAAATTCAAGGGGGGGGCCGTCCAACGAATTTTCTAGCAACCCAAAAGTTTAAAAAATATGCAGTTTCACTCCCAAAATTGCATTTTTTCTTTTCCCCTAATAAGACCCAAATTCGGGGACCCCCAACTTTAGCTAAATCTTTCGCGTTTTTTATCGTTTACTCTACAATTTAAAAAATTTACCCTAAACCCAAACAGCAAAAAATATGATCCCAGAATTTTTTTAAAAAAAAGGGTTTTACCCCCCTTCTATTTTCCCCCAAATAGACCCCCGCCGACTTAATTTCCCCCCTTTTCTACCATTTTAAATTTAAAAAATTTTTAAAATTTACAAAAAAAAAACAAAGCCCCGGCCCCGATGGTTTACCAAAAAAATGCAAAAAGGGCGTTTAAATCTACTTTTTTCCCCCAAAATTTGGGTTTGATTTTAAACAATTTTTATCCAAAAGAAAATTTAACCCCCCCCCGAAATGTTAATGCAGTAGGCAAAACCATTTCCAAACCAGATAAAAACCCAAAAAACTTTGTACCCCCAAATTTTTGACCAAACCTCTATTGAAATTTTGGGCATCAAAATTTATTTAAAAATAATTCCTGCCCGTTGAATGAAAATTCTCCCTTTATTAATCAAAAATGACCAAGTAGGCTTTGTAAAGGGTTGCCAGGCTAGAGATGGCATTCGTAGAGTCTTAAATATCCTCCACTTATTCAATAAAAATCAGATCCCCACAGCCTTTTTATCTCTAGATGCTGAAAAAGCTTTTGATAGAATAAATTGGAATTATCTCAAAGAGGTTTTATCAAAATTTGGTTTTCTAAGGAGCGATATTTGATGCTATACTGGCATTTTACACTTCACCTTCCGCCAGAGTATATGTGACCGGCTTTCTGTCTAATCCTTTTCCCATTTCTAATGGAACTAGACAGTGATGTCCCCTCTCACCAATGATCTTTGTCTTATGCATGGAACCTCTGCCAGAATTGATAAGATGTACATCCTCAGTATCTTTGGCTCTGAACACAAAATAAGCCTCTATGCGGATGATGTCTTGATTATGTGCCGGGATCCTTCTACTTCTATAAAAGAACTTTTGTATATACTAGACCGATACTAATTAGTTTCTTACTACAAATTAAACCTGACTCAATCAGTTCTTATGCCCATAAACCTACCACCACCTTTGAAACAAGAACTCTCCCATCTTGGATTTAACTGGTGTGAGTCATTTGTCTCATACCTAGGAATAAAAAAGTCATTTTTATTAGAAAATACTATTAAAGAAAATGTTGAATCTCTTTCGACACTCTTATCATCAGAAATCACTACATTGAACAAATTACCCCTCTCTTGGATGGCTAGAATTAATATTACAAAGATGTTGCTACTCCCTAGGTTCTTGTATATGTGTAGATCTCTTCCTTTTGTCATACCTACAGTCATTATTAGTGTTGACCGATTACGTTGGCCATCGACATCGGTCGATGGTCGATAGTCGACCATCATCGACAAGATATTCGATGGTCGATGGTAGATTATGATCGATGACCATTAAAGTCTAGGGGAGAGCAACACACCTTCATTCTACACCCAAACAGGGCGGAGAAGCTGGAATTAACATCCACAACAGTCAAATGGATACGTGCTAAAATCTTAGGCAACACACTTAGGTTATAAAAGCCACAAAAAAAAAATCACAGACCATCACTATTCCTGTCTTGCACCACAGCATGCCCCTTTAAAAAACCTGCATGACCCACAAATAAAAAATCCCCAGAAGGCAGTATGTTTTGAACCATCATTTTGCTGAACTGGACATTGAATATCCCTGTCCTGGCCCAGCATGAGCCCCAAACCTGCATGACCCCAGTTTTAAAAAGTGCCGGAAAAAAGGAGTCTTTCAACCACCATTTAGTTTCCCTGGACATGACTATCCCTGTCCTGGGCCCCAGCACGACCCCCAAACCTGCATGCCCCCAGATTAAACAGTGCCGGAAAAAGGAGTCTTTCAACCCCCAAATTTTAGTTTCACTGGACTTGACTATCCCTGTCCTGGGCCACAGCAAGACCCCCAACCTGCATGCCCCCCAGATTAAAAAGTCCCGGAAAAAGGATCTTAAACCCCCCATTTTAGTTCCCTGGACATAGACTATCCCTGTCCTGGCCACAGCATGACCCCAAACCTGCATGACCCCAGATTAAAAAGTGCCAAAAAAGGGAGTCTTCAACCACCATTTTAGTTTTCACTGGACATAACTTCCCTGTCCTGGAACGCTGCCCTCCATATGAGTGCGGACCAGTTGAGCTTCACTTGGAAATACTGGTGGTTAACGCTCCGTTTCCCCCCAGTGCCCTTTCTTTGCATTCTTTTTCTCATTTTACTCAACGTGCTGGAGGAAATTGTCTCCGTACTTTGTTCCTGTCCGTGCTCCCTACTCCATGTCCTCTGAATAACCTACATCTGGTCAAATTTTTCCTGTAAACCCCCCTTGTACAATTCAGAGGAATTTTTTACCAGCTATTTTTGTACATGCAAGTTTTTTAGTAGTTTAAATTTTAGAAAACACATTTTAAAATAGGATGGAATCCCACCATGTTCTTTGTTTCTCTTTTTAAATGTATTAAATGGGTTGTCTCAATACAGGATTGATAGCTATGTTAAAGATTTTTGCAAAAAAAAGTCATTTTGCAATATGTGTTTCCCTTAAAAATGTCCTACCTATTCCTGTTTCTGACAGCACCATCACCCTTGAGCCACTCTTGACAATTGTGAAAAACAAATGTCTGTTTGAAAAAAAATTTTTTATAAAAAGGACCTGTAGTATAGCTGCATGCACAGCAAAATGCCCCCAAAATTCAAAGCATGACCCTTGAGCCACTTTGGTCAATTGTGAAGAACAAAGTCTGTTAGAAACAACATTTTTTATAATAGGACCTGAAGTATAGCTGCATGTCACAGCAAAATGCCCCCAAAAGTTCAAAGCATGTCCCTAGAGCCATTTTTGGGCAATTGTGAAGAACAAAATGTCTTTAGAAACAAAATTTTTTTTATAATAGGACCTGTAGTATAGCTGCATGACACAACAAATGCCCCCAAAAATTCAAAGCATGACCCTTTTAGCCACTTTGGGCAAATTTTGAAAAACAAATGTCTATTAGAAACAACATTTTTTTACAATAGGACCTGTATCTAGCTGCATTTCACAGCAAAATGCCCCCAAAAATTCAAAACAATGACCCATGAGCCACTTTGACAAATGTGAAGAACAAAAATTTTATTAGAACCAACATTTTTTAGAATAGGACCTGTAGTATTGCTGCATTTCAAAGCAGCATGACCCAAACAATTATAAAAAGGACTTATCAGCCACTGTTAAAAATTGTGAGGGAGAAATGCCACTTAGAAGCCACATTTCTGTTCCAAAGGACCACGATTATTTCTGTATCCACAGAACATGACCCCAAAAAATTATAAAAATACTTCTCACCACGTTTAAAATTGTGAGGGAGAAATGCCACTTAAAAGCCCCATTTCTGTTTTCCAAAAGGGCCATGATATTGCTGTATCTCACAGCAACATGACCCCAAAAAATTATAAATATGACTTCTCAGCCACTATTAACCCCTACCATACGAATGGCCCCCCATTCCCCTACTTTCTCTCCCATCCCCTTCCTCTGTGTCTAGTCTCGTGTTTGTCTGGGTCTGTCCGTTTGTCTAAAATGCCTCCTTTCGTATCAGGTTTTAGGTTGTGTTTGACTAGATACTTCTCGCCTTTAAATTACAGTGGCGACATTGGCCCTAATTTTGGGCTTAATTACACTTTGCTTTATTGTTTCAGGGTAGCAATTGATTACCTTTTTTTTTTTTCCCTTTCCTGAACACTCTCTTTAAAAAAAAAAGGTTTTAAATAAAAATACAATTAAAAAAAAAAAAAAAAACCAAAATTTTTCTGTTCCAAGGACCATGTTTATTTGCTGTTTCTCACAGCAACATACCCCAAAAAAAAAAAATAACTTCCAGCCACAAAAAATTGTGGGGGGAAAAATCCCCACTTAAAAGCAACTTTTCTGTTCCAAAGGACCATAATTTTGCTGTATCCACAGCAACATACCCAAAACCATTGACAATGCAAAACTTCAAAAAAAAGTGAGTAAAGGGAATACGTTTTTGTCATGAAACCTTGCTGTTTTACAGTCCCCCTCACGGGAAAACCAGAAAAATGAACTTTGGGAACTGAAAATAAAAATTTGCAGTAAGAAATGATCATTTAAAAAAAAAAAAAAAACAAAGGACCATTTCGTTTGAAGAGAATGGAAGTAGACCGGCAACAATCGGTGACCTCCCCAATTGGGGGCCCCAAAATCCAGAGATCCATGCCTGATTTACTTTTATGAAATCAAAGTCCCATTTTTGTGGGAAAACCGGATGCGTTTGTCGTAATGACTCCTCCGCTTTTGGTGAAGGGCCCCCCAGATATAAGCGGGGCGGGAAGGGCAAAACCTCTATGGGGTGCGACGAGCCGGGCCATTCGCCATTTTGGATACCCAGAACTATTGGTCGGGAAAACATACAAAAACACGGTTGAGACGCAGATAGTCTGCACCAGACTTAACTGGTCTTGTGTTTTGGGGTGTGCCCTGCATTTTTATGCTGGTGAGGTGGGAAATAAAGATTGCAGGAGGTCAACCCCCTTTGCTTCTCCACCTGCCTGCGCGCCGCTACTCTACTTGGCACTCTACCTGCACGTCGCTGAGTTGTTCCACCGGAATTTGGGGGGCGGGAAGCAGACCAACAGATTTTTCCCGTTGATAATCACAAGGGCTCCATTTCCTGATTTTAACCCTATTTGGGGGGGAGAAGGAAAATGCTGATTTGTTTTGTACCGGGGGTAAAGGAGGGGGGCCCCCCCAGTAAGTTTTCATTTGATGGCCTTAAAGCGAGGATCATGGGAGGAAAAGAGCATCCAACACTCTGTGAGGATGGACCTTTATTTTCCCCAAACCCTGGGTCGAGGGGGACTACAAAATGATCTTTCCCCATCTTTCCCCCTCCGCCTAAAATCCGGCCAACCTCTTTTCCCAAGGCCGGGGCGCGGTAACGTCGGTGTCCCAGGAATAAACCCCCCTCCTCCCCCCTTTCCCTTCCCCCCACCCCCTAATCCGCTGCCCCCGGCCCCCCTTTTGCTTTAAACACAAACCCTGACTTGCCGAGTGATGCCCCCGAAAAAGCGATGCGCTGCCTTTTTCTAGCCCTGGGCCCCGAAAAAAAATCCTAATAAGCCGATGAAAATTTTGAAAACCCGCGTGCCTTGTGATTTGACGGAGAGAAAGGGGGCCTGTCCCCGTACGCCCCTGCTTCAAACGCCCGGCGCTTTTCCCGCGACCGCTCGGCCTCCCCTCAACCTTTTCAATTTTGACGGGGAAAAAGCGGAATTTAACCCCCCAAATGCTCCAGCGATTGTGGGGAGCAGCGCAATGCCAATTTCGGGAGTACGAAGGGCACCCTGGCCCGACAAGCAGCCCGGGGGACCTCGGGGTTTTACCCCCAAGAGTGGAGGCAGGTGAAAGACTCGCACCATCTTTGGCCCCTTTTTTAAAAAGCCACCAAAAAGGTCAGGCGGACAAAAACCCCTTTTAGCATGACATTGTGGTGATCTTAAATTCCCGGAAAGATCGTTTTAAAACTCTGAAAAAAACAGCCCCCACCCACGGAGGAGGAACGGGCACAAAATTCAACAACACGCTTTAAAAAATTTTTTAAAGACAAAATGGCTGGCCAGGCAAAGGGGCGGCTTTTTTTTGGCAAAGAAATGCCTTTCTCGGGATCTGGTATTGGGGCCCGGCAAGGGCCATGACGTGGGAGGGAAACCCCCGTGTCCCCACCGGGGGAGGGGGGGAAAGGTTAAAAAATTTTTAAGGCCCCAAAGCCGGCAAAGCCGACATTCAGGCCCTTTTTTCTTTGGGAAGGTATTTGGGGTTTAAAATGTTCTTTTTTGCACCCCAAACCTTGGGAAAACAGAAGGGTGGCCTTGGGAAAACTGGGAGCCGTAAAGGGGTGCAGGTCAACAAACGGCGGGAGGAGAAGGGGGAGGAAGGGTCTCGGTTTTGGGGGGGAACTCGGCGACGGTGGAGGCAAAAGCGGAGGCTGATCCCCGATCATGACTCTGAAACATGGGCAGCCCGAGGGAAAGCTTGGGAGGGGGGAGAGGAGGGGGAGACAGAGGGATGACAGTGGTTGGAGGCCCGGCGGGCTGGGCCTTTTTTTGGGCCCCCTGGGTTTCCTCCATTTCAACCATGCATTTTCCCGCATGTGAACCCAAACCCGTTGGTGGTGGGGTTTAAACCCCCTAAAGGGTTTTTGCCCCTACTTAAAACCCTTTTAAGGGAAAGGCCGGGATAAAGATATCGTTTGGGGGGAATCAAAGGCCTTGCTCAAAAAAAGGGCCAGGCCCTTTTTAGGTCCGGACCTTTTTTATGGCGAAAAGCGGGAGCGGGGTTTGGGGCGACCCGGCTGCGGGAAACCCAAAATCATTTGGAAAAAAATTTGGGGGACCGGGCCCCCCTTTACTTTTTGAGGCGCAAAACCCTTTCTGACACTACCCCATCATCTTTCCCCCCCACCATTTATGAAAATGCTCGCAAACAAAATTCCGCTGAAAAGACCACGTTGGATCCCCCAATTTCGTCATCATAACATCAACACAGGTGCCCTTTTTTTGTCCGACAATTTTGCATCCAGGAGCTGCGGGCCCACAAGCAAAGGGGCTGCCACCCCCCCCGGTTTTTTTGGCCCGATTTACCGGCTTCCTTCCCCCCCTCGATGGCAAACAGTAACCCGGGCGTCAGAGCAAAAAAAATCATCCTCTTTGGGCCTCTTGACTTTAACATGCTTTTTACCCCAACCGTTTTGTCATCAAAGAGGTCTTTAGAAAAAGGATTATCCACATGGGGGTACACGAGTTGACATTTGGGGTTTTTTTCAGTTTGGGCGGAAGCGGAAGCTGATGACGAATTTGTGGCGTGACTGGGAGGGCGAGGGGGAAGACTGCTGATCAGTTGCATTAACCACTGAAGGGCAGATTGGGGGACGCAGTTCTTTCGAATTTACAGGGGCCCCTGACCCAGCATGACAGGCCAAGGGCCGCAACTGACGACCGCTGGGATGGGTGTTTTTCGCCACACGGAAGGAGCACCTTCTCCTACCCCTACCCCCATGCCTACCCCCCTCTTTTGCCCCCTTACCACCTTTTTCCTCCATGTTCAAAAATAAAAATTGAGAAAGGATTAAGAGTTTTTAAAGTCCTTATTTTAAAAAACGGCAAACCCACTATTTCAAATCCCCAAACAAAAAAAAATTTCTGGATTCAAAATTTTAAAGCAAAGAAATCTAACAACAAAACTTGACTGACCAAAAGTGAAAAAAAACCCCCTTTTTGAAATGTAAAAAGGATATTAAAAAGGGATTTTTGGCACCTTTCAATTAAAATGTGGTGAATTTCAAAATTTTCCCGTATTCAAATTTAACTGCAAAGTTTGATCTATCAACAAAGCCCGGCCCGCGCCAAAATGAAAAAAAAACGATCTTTAAAAGTAAATTTGAAAAATAAAAAATAAATTTTTGGCACCTATCAAAATTTACCGGGTGACTACAAAATTTGCTGTATTCCATTTAATTGCAAGGTTCCTCATGAACAAATCTGTAGTGCGCCCAAAAGGGGGAAAAAAAAACGTATCTGTAATGTAAAATTTGGGTTTAAAAAAGGTATTTTTTTTGGGACCTAACAATTTTACCTTTGGTAACTACACAATTGCGGGTTCAAATTTTAACGCAAGGTTCTCTATTTAACAAATCTGGACTGGGGGAAAATTGGGAAAAAACCCCTTTTTCGAAAAGTTTTTCGGGAAAATAAAGGTAAATTTTTTTTTGGGACCAACAAATTTACCTGTTGGGAACAACCCCCAATTTCTGGGTTCAAATTTAAAAAGCAAGGTGGGTCAAAAACAACAAATCTGGACTGGGGAAAAAATTTCAAAAAAAAACGTATCTGTAATGTATTCAGATAAAAAAAGAAATTTTTTTTGGCCCCCTTTCAATCACCCGTGGTGACAAAAAAATTTTCTGAAATTTACATTTAATTTCAAAAGGTGCCCAAATAACAAAGCTGAGGCGCCAAAGTGAAAAAACACGTATCTGAAAAAATTTTTCGAAAATAAAATTTTTTTGGTACCAACAATTTCCCCCTGTGGTTTAAATACAAAATTGCTGTATTCCCCCATTTAATTGCAAGGTGCCCAAAAAAAAAAAGCTGTAAGGGGGGCCCAAAAAGGAAAAAACCCCTTAAACAGTAATTTAATTTTTAAAAAAAAAGGGTTTTTATCACCTATCAAACCGGGGACTACAAAATTTCTTTTAAAAATTTAAAAAAACTGCAAGGTGGCTCTAACAAAAAAGTGGGATGGGCCCAAAAATGAAAAAGAACACCTAACTGAAATGTAACTTAAAATTTAAAAAGGGGGTTTTGCACCTAAAGAAACCCCAAAATTTCCAAGAAAAAAACCTTTAAAATTTAAAAATAAAAAAGAAAAAAAAAAAAAAAGGACAAAAAGGGGGGGGGCTGCCCAAAACCCAAAAAATTTTTAATAGAAAACGTTAAAAATAAAGCCGCTTCCCTCCAAGGGGGGGACTTTCAGTGGTAGAAGCTCCTTTAAAATTTTCCCCAAACCCAACTACATAAAATCTTCCAATCCTGAACTAAATAAAAATTGGGAAGGATCAAAAGCTAAAAGTAGAGCTTCTCGAAAGGGAAAAAGAAAAATTTTCGTAGCTTTTTTTGGGGGCCCAAACAAAGCCACTCCTCCCCAAAACCTGAGAGACACTGATCAAGAACAGAAGGGCGTTCCCATATAAAACAAGGACCCGGGAAATTTTTCCCGCCCAAACGCAAAACCCAAAAACATCCCAGTCAAGGGCCCTCCCACCAAAATCTCACCCGCTCTATTTTGTAAATCTTAATTTTGCTGGGCCCCCCAAAATGAAGGAAGCGCCGAAAATGGCGCATCTTTTTAAAAAAGATGCACAGATTTTAAAAACCCAAATAATCCCCGGAATTTTAAAAAATTTCGATCAACATAAAAACGTGCCCATTTCCCAAAATTTTTCGATAATAATCGCCCCAAAAATAGTCCCTATAAAAAAAAAAATCCAGTCCAAATTTTTCTTGAAGTTTATTTTGGGGGTTTAAAAAGATATAGGGGTAAAAAAACAAAATTCAATTCTGGGAAACCTACCTACTTTTTTTTGGAATCCCCCTAAAAAACATTTTGGGCCCAAAAAAAAAAACCCCTTTAGGCCCCAACTCTATCCCAAAAACTTCTAGTTGCCTTTTTTAAAAGGGTTTTTGAAATCCCGAATGTTTTTTTAAACCCAAAAAAGAATTTTTTTCTCTTTCCCCCCCCCCCTACTGCAAAATTTTTCCTCCCCAATTTTCTCTAATGATTGGAAAGAAAAAAGGTCTTTAAAACCCCGTTTTATTTTTCTTTAAATTTTGGGAAAAAAATTTCTGTCATTTTCTGATAAAAACTGACAACTATAATAATTTCCCCAAAAAAAATTTTAAAAAAACCTGCAGAATTTGACCTAAATTTAACCCTGGGAAATGGATGGATAAACCAATTTTGGGGTTTCCCCCTTTATTCAATTTAAAATTTTTAAAAGAAAAAACATAGAGGTTTTTCCCTCCTTAAAAAATCCAAATCTTATCAAATTTCATACCAATCTACCCCTAACTAATATTTTTCCCAAAGGGAAAAAAGAACTACACACAATCCCTTTTCGCATTAATATGGATTCAAAACGGCTTCAGCCTCGACTAGTCACTCCCAAACATAAAACCCTTTAGAATAATGAAAAAAAATTAAAACTCCGTTTTTTAAAAAGTACCCCAAACCCCTTGTCCCTTTTATTTTCCCGGATATTACAAGTTGGCTTAAAATCATGTGGGCAAATTTTCCCCTTCCCCTGCATATGTGGGGTCATGTCCAAAAAGTACGTAATTTAAGGACCAAGTTGAAAAAAAGGCTAAATAAAAATTTTTTATCTGAGTTTGTACTAACTCCAGAAAAAAGGGGGATTCCTGGATTAAAAATTTAAATGAATTCCATGTTTCCTTCAGGACGAATTTTTTCCAAATTTCTTTTTCTACAAGAAAAAAAAAGATAACATTACATTGGAAGTCAAAAGAAACCCTTTTAAAATTTTTCTTTAGGTCATAAATAGGAATTTAAAATTTTAGTTTCGGGGTGGAAAAGTTTGGCAATTCCACCTCAAATTGTGGCCAGGCAAAGAAAAAAAGGAGAGTTTTGGGGAAAAAAATCCAAAAATTATATATAGTTCTTTTGTCACCTTTTCACTGACAGATCTCGCTTTGTGTATTTGCTGAACCTTATTACAACTTCACTCAAATCTATTAGCCCTACATTAATAACTCCATTCCTCCTTTCGTTATAGTTAGACGTAAAGTTACTTAACCATGTCAGATGTTTTTATGGTTTCTGTTTATTCAAGTTTGCTTTGAATCCTTTTATTCCCCTGTGTTGGGAAACCTTTCTTCTTGTAAAATGTTTTCAAAAATTCAATAAAAATGTAGCTTTAAAAAAATGAATTGGATTAGCTCTTTTATATGGTAGCTGAGTAGGCAATTACTTCTTCACATAGGAACTCATCAAATAAAAACAGCATTTTGTATTTACTTGTAGGTATTTTTTCCAAAACTAAAAGAAAGAGTTGAAACATTTGTATCAGGAAAAGCTGCCTTCTTGCATCCTGATATACTGCAGATGATGATGAGCATAGGATGTTCCCGCACACCACACCCACAGGATCATAGCTGAGATTCGAAGAAACTCAGATTCTTACTGTGTAATTCGTAGAAGCCAAGATCAAACCCAGTGAAAAGAAAGGAATCGGGTCCACTTTGTCTTGTACTTGTCAGCCCAATCAAAACAATCATTTAAGCAAACCGACTAACTGAGACATCCGTAAGCCTAACAAAGCTGTAATGACAAGCTATGTAAATACGCTCTGACATAGTGGACACTTGGTGTTTACTGAGGATTCTCTGTCTGATGTGGACTTTACTGCGCGAAACCCTCAGGTTGCTACCCCTGAAGTGGCTATCTGTGGTGACAGTCAAAATGCGGGATAAGGACACTGGGTGCTCACAGAGATAACAGGTCACTAGTTGATGTATCTGTAGACAGATGACAGACTCCTAGGCAAGATAGCAGGCAGGTACAATGGCAGGATAACAGCATTAGACTCATTGATTATAAACAAAGTCAGCTCACCCACTTAGTTGCCTTCAGACATGAGACATCAAATCAGGGTGCTGTGCTCGAAAAGACCAGTGCTCGACTCCTTCCGGTCAAGAGACTACAAACAAAGCAGCAGGAACAGCAGTGATTTATGTGTAGGTAACTCAGAGGTTAACTCAGGAACTGGAGCAGCCAGCAGAAGAGGTCAGGAGCTCAGTTGGGCATTCATGCACTGACCCTTAAACTGAGGCAGGTAACAGATGGGTATAACAGCAGAAACGTGGTATCAGGATAACAGTAAGTGACAGCAGGTCAGGAGCTCAGGCGGCCAATCATGAACTGACCAGGAACAGAGGCAGGAAGTTCCTTATATCCCAGGAGGTTGTAGATTATTGGACAGGTAATTGGGACACTCTCTTTATACTTAGACCAGCAGGCGCTCGCATGCTCTAGGGAGGAAGCATGCAAACACAGACAGGAACGAAGACAGGAACAGGAGAGAGGACAGGTGAGTAGCAGCAATAAAAAGGGACAGCAACAGGTACAGGAACTGGAGACACAAACAGGCAAACAGACATGTCCGCGGTCCGCAGCAGCAGCCGCAACGTAAATGGAGACAGGACAGCACAGAAGCAGGAACATGGTCATGTCTTCAGACCAGAATGGGGACCGTTGCATAGATTGTGACAGAAAGGTTCCCCGAGCTGTCGATTCACAGGGTATGTTAGCGTGGTTTTCAGGTATACAATAAACATTGCCTGTGCATTTTATTTGCATAGACAGTGAAGTTTGTCATTTAAGTACTATATTATGTTTTACAAAATAGAAGTTTGCTAAAGAGACTAAAAATATGTTAAGTGAATAAAATAAATGATAAAAAGCTGAAATGCATGATTAAAAACATTATATTTATAAACCTAAAGTAAAAAAACATAAACAAAAAAAACAACATACACATAACTCATGAAGAAAGTCACGTGCCATTGATGTAAGAGGTGAGGGTTGGCTAAGAAGGCCTGTGAGGGCAGATTGACATGCTACAGTGGAGCAGATCAATGCCAAAATGTACAGTTTTATGAAGAGTCGAGCGCATAGGCCCAGAAATGTGTCCTTGCCGAAGTGTCCTAGGCAGTGCTGTGCCAAAGTTGAGTTCAAACTTATCTTTGAAAGTGTCTCACAACACTTTGTAAATCTGCCCTGTCATAAGACAAACTGCCCATGCGCCAAAAAGTGTCCTACACTATGAACATTTTTTTCTTAGCCTTGCTATTTTGATAATGGCATGAATAACAACACATGGACTGCAACACTTTTTTGTCATGAGAGCTGCATAAATGTATCATATAGTGCAAATTGACATCGAAAAGCCCCCTGTCGAGCGGCGCAAACAAAAGTGTTGGTCTCATTGGACGTACTCATTCTTTTTGATGCAAATGCTTTAGGAATATGTTGGATATGATGCAGGCCATTAATTCTGTCCTAATCTAAACTGATGCAGCAACTTTCATACATCTGGGCCATAGCTCTTATACTGATGTCATTACCAGAGAAAGATTAGAAATCTGCATTGAAAAGTCGACCCAGACAAAACGGATTGGAGCTGCTATACTAAAAGATGTCAGCAACTACTGACACACAAGACACAAGAACCGCCGAGACCTCTCTGTGACAGGCATATGCCCATATACTGCCTAAGGCTGCATAGGAAAGTATTCTAGGGGAAATGTACCTTCATTCAACCACTCCACCTGTCACTGTCTTACAATATATATATATATATACATAATATATATAATAATATATATATATATAATAAAATATATATATATATAATATATATATATATATATATATATATATATATATAATATATTATATACAGTGAAGGAAATAATTATTTGATCCCTTGCTGATTTTGTAAGTTCGCCATAAAGAGTCTATAATTTTAAGGGTAGGTTAAGTTTAACATTGAGAGACAGAGTATCAAAAATAAAATACAGAAAATCACATTGTATAAATTGTATAAAAGGGGAAGGGGAATATCTCTCCTTGAGGAGAGCACCTGATAGGTGTGTAGAGTTTTGAGATTGCCTTTTTGCCCTCTACTAAGCATCTGCATATCACAAGGCATTATGGGAAAGGAGCTGGGAAGCTCATGCACCCTCTATTGGATGCAACAAATCCTCAATCTGCTTCTGCTTCACTGAATCTTTAAGAATTAAAAGGGATATGAGCCAAGCCAGTATCACTCATCTACATACAGCCGTTTCGGGGTTTTGCCCTTTAACAGTGTAGAGCAGAGTGATACTAGCTGGCTGAGAGGCAATGGGTGGCTGAGAAAGTGGAATATCTCTCCTTGGGGAGAGCACCTAATAGGTATATAGTGTTTTGAGAGTGCCTTTTTGCCCTCTATTAAGCATCTGCATATCACAAAGAATTATGGGAAGGAGCTGGGAAGCTCATACACTCTCTTTTGTAGATGAGTTATACTGGCTTGGCTAATATCCCTTTTGCTTCTTAAAGATTCAGTGAATCAGAAGCAGATTGAGGACTTGTTGCATCCAATAGAAGGTGCATGAGCTTCCCAGCTCCTTTCCCATAATACCTTGTGATTTGCATTTTGCAGTGAGATATTTTGAGATATTTGATCCTTCTGGAAAACAAAACTTGTGGCAAAACCCTTGTTGACAAGCACATTAGTCAGGCATTTTTGTCGCTGATGATGAGGTTTGCACACATGTCAGGAAGAATTTTGGTCCATTCCTCTTTACAGATCAACTCTAAATCATTATGATTTTGAGGATGTTGCCTGGCAACTCAAAGCTTCAACTCCCTCCATAAGTTTTCTATGGGACTAAGGTCTGGAGACTGGCTAGGCCACTCCATGACCATAATGTGCTTTTTTTTGAGCCAGTCCTTTGTTGCCTTGGCTTTAAGTTTTGGGTCATTGTTTTGCTCTCCGAAAACACAAGTAATATTATAAATCCTAGGAATAAAATATAACTTTTAATGATACTCTGATAAAAATATACAGGAATATACACTACACTAAAGTAACAGAAAAACTAACCCTAATCAAAACTGACTACCTATAGTACATGGGAAGATCGCCTTAATAAGGACGTTCCCAATCAGGAACCTATCTAAACTATACTCTATAGAAAATTGCTAATAGTACAAAATACAGTACAAGATAATTAACTAGTGAACCCCATTCATTTTTTGGGGAGAAACGTGTAGGAAAGGGGTGTGTTATGTTTGATGTTAAACACATTGTTTGGGATGTTTAGTGTACATAGTGGTCCCTCTTTTTTTCACTAGTTAATTATCTTGTATTTTGTACTATTAGTAATTTTCTTTAGCTAGTGTTAGGGTATAGTTTAGATAGGTTCCTGATTGGGAACGTCCTTATTAGGGTGATCTTCCCATGTACTATAGGTAGTCAGTTTTGATTAGGGTTAGTTTTTCTGTTAAGTTAGTGTAGTGTATATTCCTGTATATTTTTATTAGCGTATCATTAAAAGTTATATTTTATTCACTAGGATTTATACCATTACTTGTGTTTTTGGATTGTATATTGTTTTGGGTATATCCGGGGACATTTATCTGTGTAGGAAGTGTTTCTCCCCCTATTTATTTCCAGTGGAGAAATAGTGGTTTGTTTATTTGACTTTTCAAGTCCTTCTTGAGATGGACCTTCTCTTGGTTTATCTATTTATTGTTTTTTGGCACTGGACGTTTTATGGCACATTTATTTACTTTCGATTTGGATAGATGGTTGGCAGAGGCGGATGGTGTTTTTTCAGACAAGGAATATAGTTGCTCCCAGAGAGGTGAAGTCTCTCTTACGCAGATTTTTAAAGAACTCAATGAAAAATACAGATTATATATTAAATCTTGGTGGGAGCCAAAATTATTAGAAAATTATGTAAAAAACAACATAGTGCCTAAGGGACTACGAATTTCCATTGTTCCAGCACAGAGATCTAGAAATCCAGAGGTTAGGAGACGGTGGGAACAGGAAGCTACTTCCTCCTTGTTATTTTTCATGAGTATATCAATAGAGGAGGAAAATAATATTTTGGAGAGATCACACATAGCCCTTAAAGAAATTGCGGAAAAATCTTTAAAATTTAAAGGAGATACGGAATTCAGTCAGAAAGAGACTGAGTTGCAGAATAATATTGATAGATTCACGGCACATCTTAAAGAATGAAAACATCATCAATTTGTTAGGGACCTTTGTGAATTCCGCGAAAATCAGGCATATTCAGTTGAGAACAGATCTTCTCCCAATTTCAACAGCGTGACTGATCATTCCTCTTCTGACACTGATATATCTGATACGGATTCAAGGCGAAACCGCAATAAAACTTTTAATAGGTCGCCATATCATACCAGATATCAATCAGAGAATAGATCTAGATGGCAGCCAAACAGAAATCGGAGAAGAGGAAGGACAAGGGGGAGACAAAACTCCCGAATGGCAAATACCACCTCATCAGTACAGTCCTCTGGACCCTCTGCCTCTGCCACTTGTCCTCCGATGCCATCAGCCTCTGTTGTTCCCCTATCGACGCCTCAATCGGCCTCACAAATAAAGGAGGTACAAGTCACTCCAGGTCCATCTCAGCCGTCTTTTTTAGAGAGAATTTTGTTAGACAAGTAGAAGGTGACCAATCAATTCAGAGTTTTGATGAGAATGCCAATCAGATTATAAATCTTTCTGATAAAGTTCTAACTGATGTAGAAACTCGGGTTATCAGCCGAGGTCTTTCATTTGTACCGAACAGGTCCTTGAATACTTTTGAGTGGATTAAGGATATCAATCTATTTGCCAGAAAACTTAAGTGGAAAGAATACTTTAAATTGAGAGAAAATAGACAGTGTATGTCTCTTGGTATTGAGAATGAAGACTCCTCTGGGGTTAAATCTCTTGTGGATCTACTGGAGGAGAATGAAAGGGATATATCTATAGGTCCATTCTCCTCTTGTCGTATTAAGAGCACCAAGATGCCACCGGTCATGGATGATAACATCAACATGATTGTCCGCATGGTCTGTGATGGTATTGAGAGGATTAAGGAGGAAGAAAACATGGCTATGTATGAGTTTAACCTTCCCAGGGATGAATATAAGGCCCTAAAGAGTTTAGAACAGGACAAAACAATTGTGATTAAACCCTCAGATAAGGGTGGGAATTTTGTTATTCTTAACCATTTGGATTACAAGAACATGTGCCCTCAGATTGTTGGGGACACTCAAGGCTATAGGTTGCTTAAGAATGATCCTACTGCCAAATTTCTGAGTGAACTAAAAAATATTCTTGATGAAGCATTATCTTCTAAATTGATTGATTTCAATGAATATCAATTTTGTTACCTCTACATCCACAGTTATCTACATTTTATGGCCTTCCGAAGGTCTATAAGGGGTTATCCCCTTTGAAATGTAGGCCGATTATCTCTGGGATAGGGAATATTTCTCAAAACATCAGTATCTATGTTGATCAAATTTTACGATCATTTGTTACTTCCCTTCCGTCTTACATCAGGGATACTACTGATTTGTTGCTTAAACTCGAGGATATAGTGATTGAGGGTGCTTTTTGGCTCTGCCGTATTGATGTTGAGGCCCTCTATAGCTCCATAGCTCATGACAAGGGGATGGAGGCGGTTGATTATTATTTGTCCACTAGGAGTACTTTTTTGCGGGCCCATAGTGATTTTGTCCTTAGGCTGCTCCAATTTATTCTGACGCATAATTTTTTTTGTATTTGATCGGCAGTTCTTCCACCAGCTCAAGGGCACGGCAATGGGGAGCCCGGTGGCCCCCACATATGCTAATTTACTCTTTTGCTGGTTGGAGGGTACTGTCATCTTTTCGGAGCAACATCAAAATGTGTTGGACAATATTGCCTTCTGGGGCAGATATATTATTATTATTATTATTATTATTATTATTATTATTATTTATTTAAAGCGCCATTGATTCCAGGGCGCTGTACATTCGAGGGGGTTACATACATTACATAAGTCAAACGAGTACAGTGAAAGGGATAAATGACAATTGGCACGACAGAAGGAGACAGGTCCCTGCCCGCAAGGGGTTACAATACTACAAGGAGGGGGAAAGAGACAGGAGGTGAGGGGCAGACATGTCTGTGGAGGAAGTAGTGACAAGTTTAGTGAAGGTTATAGGCAAGCCTGAAGAAATGGGTTTTCAGGTTGCTTTTGAAGCTGGTGAAAGTGGAGGAGAGTCTGATGTGTTGGGGCAGTGAGTTTCCAGAGTGTGGTGAAGCACGGGAGAATTCTTGGAGACGGTTGTGTGAGGAGCTGATAAGGGGAGAGCAGAGGAGAAGGTCCTGTGAGGAGTGGAGAGTGCGTGGGGGGAGATATTTGGAAATTAGGGCAGAGATGTATGGAGGGGAGAGGTTATGGAGAGCCTTGTAGTCATGGTTAGTAGCTTGAAATGAATTCGCTGGCAATGGGAAGCCAGTGAAGGGATTGGCAGAGGGGAGAGGCAGAGGAGTATGTGGAGAGAGGTGGATAAGACGGGCAGCAGAGTTAAGGATGGATTGGAGGGGAGCGAGGGTGCTAGCTGGGAGGCCACTGAGAAGGATGTTGCAATAGTCTAGGCGGGAGATGACAAGGGCATGGACCAGCATTTTTGTAGTGTCATAGCCGAGGAAAGAGCGGATGCGAGAGATGTTTTTCAGGTGGAGGCGGCAGGCAGAGGTGAGGGTTTGGATGTGTGGTTTGAAAGATAACGCAGAGTCTAGGATTACCCCAATATATAGATGACATCATCATCTTATGGACTGGATCCAGGGAATCTGTTGTTCATTTGTTGAGGGCCTCAATGTCAACGCTGTGGGCCTCAGATTTACCTATGAGATTGATTTTTTTTTAATTTTTTTTTGGACCTACAAATTATAAAGGGTCAGAATGGTACTTTAGAGACAACTGCCCACCGAAAAAGTACGGCTGGGAACAACCTGTTGAGGTGGTAGAGTGCACACCCGATGCCACTTAAACGTGGCATTCCTAAAGGCCAATATATAAGGATGCGGAGAAATTGTTCTAATTTAAGATCTTTTAAAGTAGAGGCTGATTCTTTGAAGAGAAGATTTCTACAGCGGGGGTATCCCAGGAAGGTCCTATCCGAGGCATACAATTTTGCACAGGATAGTGAGAGGAGAAGTTTTTTTACAGAAACGTGATGTTGATTCCTTACCCAATGTGATAAGAATTGTAGGGACATTTGATCAGTCCTCGTCACGTGTCTGTGTCCGTGACTTGATAAGTAATTTTTGGCCACTTTTGACTCAGGATTCGTATATATGTGAATTTATTGAATCTCGTCCAAGTATAACATTCAGAAAGGGAAAGAGTATTGGGAATTTCCTAGCACATAGCTACTATACATCTCCAAAATCTTCAAGTACATTGCTGTCATCTGTGATAACTGGCACCTTTAAATGTGGAGGATGCAAGGCTTGTCCGTTTATTAATGTCTCTAAGAGTTTCAAATGCTTTTCAACGGGACGGAATTTTGATATGTGAAGCTATGCAAATTGTAAAAGCAAAGGTGTTGTAGATGGAACCACAAAAGAGCTCTACTTTCCAGCAGGGGACCAAGTCAGTATATTAGTTGGCATGTGCCAAAGAAATCCCAGCCTGACACTTTCTCATACAAAAAAAAGTTCTTCTCAGTTTATTACACAAGCTCAAGGTTTTAACAGGTCGGGGGTGTACACATTCCTTAAGCAACATGTGACACTGCAATCACTCTCTTAATTGGCTCTTCTTATCTACATCTTAAATGACCCTCCTCTCTCTTTGTTAGAGAGAAGAAAAACATCTAAGGTGAGAAGCCATCTTGGCATATCTGGGTGTGTCTGAACACAGACGCCATCTTGTGAGTGGAATAGACATTATACATGATACATTCTATAACAGTTATCCTTTACAAGCAGATTATATATATGCGGCCATTTGCTAACACATTAAAAAGTGTATGGTTATACAGGCAGCTTTTACATACAATATATATAAAGACATGTGAGGTATTATACTGATTAATACATTAAAATAGAGACACAAAGGATCACACATATATAACCTTTGCTCCCATCCACAACATTACCCCCTTGAGACTTTGGTCTCATTTTAATCTTTCCCTTGGGACCTTGACACCACGGGACAAAGCTATGTTGAAGTGTCCCAACCTATGAAACTCCCGCTTATCAAAGAGGGTTGGGATCGATACTTTCCCCCATCTGGTGATCCTCTATCCCTACACTCCCTGCTCAATAAGTCTAACTAGGGAGATGTCCGTTCTCTTGGGGGCAGGCACATGTTGTGGCAAGGGTCCAAAAGGTGTCTTAATGTCCATGTCATTATAGGAGCCGGGCTTTGGACAGCTGTAGGGTATGGTAGTGTTGCTGTCATCGTAGAAGCCAGGCCGTGGACAACTGTTCATCATAGTGGGAATGCTTTCATCCACAGCTCTTCCAAGTAGTTTCCTCAAACATGGAAAAACACAACAAACAATTAGGGCAAGAATGAGCAAAATGCAGACAATCACAATCCCCATTTGTACTAAAACTCCCTGCCATCCCTTCAACCAACCGAACCAGTCTCCCCAAGGGTCAGTGATACCCGAGTTCCTTTTAAGTTCGTCGGAAAGATCTGACAACTTTTTAATGGCCACAGTCACTTTACCGTTCGGTCCTGTATTGTCTGGGATGAAAGTACAACAGGTTTCTCCAATCATTTTGCACACTCCTCCCTTCTCAGCCAACACCATGTCCAGAGCCATCCTGTTTTGCCAGGCTACAGCAGAGGTTGGGCCCTCCTGATCTGCCAGACCCTGTAGGGCATCTCTGGTGTAATTTACAAATCTCTGCTGGTTATAATATATGTAGTTTATCCAATCTACATTCTTATTAACAGTAACTATCGGTAGCAGAGATTCAAACCCAGCAGCCACTTGACCCCTTGCTTTAAACTCATCAGGGACCCCCCCTCCACCTTGGGACACCTATAGCATCAATATACACATGGGGGTCAAAACTGCCCTTTGGGGTAACTCCCCTTCTATTCCTGACTTTCACTGTCTCAATGGTGTGGCGTTACATGGGGCAAAGAAGTCTGGGAGGAAGAAAGGAGTAGCCTAAATGACATGTGCAGAGATGAAGCCAATCAGAGACCGGCGGGATTCTGTGACGTCACCGCACTATATAAGTCCGGGCGCAACACTGGGAGCTCACACTCCTCTCACTGTGCTCATCAAGGAAGGTGCTGCCGCGGCTGCTTATGATTTCTCATACCAAAGAACTCACTTTCATACAACGATTTTTGGGGGGTGTCACAGCTTGTCTCAGAGACTGCTTCTCTTACGTTTTAATTCTGATTTTGTAGGGTATTGGAATTGAAGTCCAGTGTGCGTCCAATTCAGCTGCATATACATTTTAATGCTATCTGGTCAGTTCTGGAGCACATTGAATATCCAAGGGTTATCTAAGCCTGTTGCAGTTGTATTCAGTTAAAGAAACAGCGTTTTTACAATCCAAATACCACTTATTTTTTGGCTGCTCATTTTTTTTGCGCAATTTAGATCCAATGGTTAATTCAGTGTTTTTTGTCTGCTGTTGTGGTCACTAAAAGAAATGGTGTTTTTCAACACCAAAGAAGAAATTTTCCTGTAGCATAATTCATATCCGAAGGTAAATTAAGCCTGTTTGTGCTTTTCTATTCAGTAAAAGAGAGGTGGCAGGTTCTTCACCTGCAAGTGGCACTGGCACAAACATTCCTAGAGCAGGTCCAGGTCGCAGCACAGTAAGGGGACGTCGCAGCAGGTGAAGCCAGAACTGCCGCTGTCATCTAGCGGCCGTGTGTTGTTCAGCAACCCAATGGTTCTTGATTGGTTGACTAGGTCATCCACTTCCTCCCAGATGACATCTGACAACCCCAGCCAAGAGTCAGTGGGAACGTCAGACACAACCCTTAGTTGGCATGGCCTGGGAGCGGGTCAGCGGCCCTTACCTGTTCTTAACCCGCCTCTGTCCCATCCATTTCCCTCAGTCAGAGATCTACTATGTGGTCTGGGCTCAGCGCCACTATGCAGCGAGGATGAACAATTTGAGGAGGACAGAGCAGCTACTTGGCAGCGAAGAAATGGGGCTAATATCCCCTGCTTCTTGCAGTAGGTGGCAAAGTATAGATGTGGAGAGTGGCATGGGAGGTCATGTTGTGAGGGGTCAGCCTCTGCATACCAAGACCGTTGAGGAGGACAGCAGAGAAGATCAAACAATAATCGTTGATGATGTAGCCGACCGCCCTTGGGAGCTGGGGGAAGCAAGGGCTTCATCATCGTCAGGAGAAGAGGGCGACAGTTTGCGTGTCAGGCAGCGGCGCAGCCAGCAAGTGGGTACTGTGGCCGTGAGTCAGCAGGGTAGCAGCAGTGCGAGGTCAGAAGCTAAGCGGCTATGGGCTAGAAAACCCGCTTCGCAGGCCCAAGAAAGTAGTGGCACAGGGGTTCAGCGAGGCAGCGGCGGTAGTAGTCACTCAGTGCGGAGCGTTGGTGGTAACATCAGCTACTCCGCGGTGTGGCAGTTCTTTGCTAAGACACCGGAGGAGCCGAATATGGGTATTTGTAGAATCTGTGGGCAGAAAGTGAAGCGTGGCCAGAGAGCTGACGTTGGCACCACGGCCCTGCGTCAACACATGCATCGTCACCATCCGGTGTCCTGGGAGAACCGTGGCTCAGATGTGGTGGTCCATCCTGACGCCGCAGCAACAGCAGCAGCAGCGCCCAGTGGCACGCATGCCATTGCAGCCAGTCAAGGCTCCACCACCTCTGCAGAAGGGAGCTGTTTCTCTTTGACATCATCTCCCGGTCCAGACGCTCCTGCTCCTCGCTACTCATGGCGCCAGCAGTTGTTCAACAAAGCGATTGCAACGAGACAACAGTATGCGTCTAACCATCCTAAGGTGCAGAAGCTGACCGTGCTCCTGTCCAAGTTGTTGGTACTGCAGTCCCTCCCTTTCCAAATGGTAGATTCTGCACCGTTCAGAGAATTAATGTCCTTTTGCCGAGCCGAAGTGGAGAGTTCCAAGCCGTAATTTGTTTTCCAAAAAGGCAGTACCAGCCCTTCACAAATATGTAGAACAGAAGGTGGGCCAGCCCTTGAGTTATGGGTTTTGTTCCAAAGGCACGGCAGGGCGGACGTGTGGAGCTGTAACTACGGTCAGGGCCAGTACATGTCCTTTACGGCCCACTGGGTGAATGTGCTTCCTGCCCAGCCACAACAACAACTTGGACAGGAGACGTCGCTTTCCCTCCACGTTGTCAAACTGCTGCTCCTGCACCAATTTCCACCTCCTCCTCCACCACCACCACCACCATCTCAGCCTCCACAAGTACTGCTCCATCATACCACATGTGTAGGGCACAGCGGTGTCACGCAGTTCTACACCTGGCTTGCCTCGGCGAACGAAGTCACACAGGGAGAACGCTCTGTGTCATCAGCAAGAAATCGATGTTTGGCTTTCTCCGTGCCAACTGCAAATGGGAAACCAATGGTGACGGACAATGGAAGGAACATGGTGTCCGCGCTGCACCGAGGAGAGATGGTCCATGTGCCCTGCATGGCACACGTGTTCAGTGACACCTGCCGTTTACTGAGGCCATTCGAGGAGGCCACGTTATTTGTCAGTCGCCAAGACTACGGGATGAATTACGTCATTCCATTGCTTCATGTCCTGAACAGATGCTGAAAAATCTTCTGGGCAGAGGACTGAGACGTGGCACTACACCTCGCGCCACATGAGCCCGGGTGGGGACTGAACGGGAGGAGGAGGAGGAAACTTTGGAGCAGAAGCATTGTCTGGTAAAATGAGTAGTTTTTCAAACCCAGGTGACACGAGCGGAGGAGCAAGAGCAGCGGGAAGAGGTAGATGGAGATGGGGAGACGGGGCCAGATGACCCGCAACACCTTTGAAAGTAACAGTGGAGATGGAGGCAGGGAGTCCCTCGGAGTCACTTGTGCATATCTAAGCATGGCACAATGTTCTACAGCACCCTACAGGCTCTGTGCAGCCTGGAAATAGCTGTTTTTTAACGCGATTCATCCCGAAGTAATTCAGACGGAAACAAATTTTGTCGGAAAATTCGGCGACGTCGGCGGATCGAATTTTGGAGAAATTCTCCCATCTCTAATCATAATGATTCAGCGGTTTTCTACAGATGATAACTCTCCTTATAAACCAAGATTAACTCTCGCTGTAACAGGTGTCACAATCCCTTTAAATTACATAAATTTAAAGCATTACCTGCCCATATTTATTTATCACGTTTTATGTATGTTACATAATGATTTTCCTAATATTTCTCACATAAGATGTTTCTTTGTCATTTTCATACATTTTCGGAATAATATTTCTCCTCGTTGCTCTCAGGTCTCCGGGGGATGGATGATGATGTTACATAGCAGCGTCGTCAGCTTCCACCAGACACATGAATGTGAAGCATTACCTGCCCATATTTATGTATAAGATAAAGACAAGGTGCCGGGTAGAAGAACTCCCGGGAGATATCTCCACTACTGTCTGATGAGTCTCCAGTGTGCCGGGCATTGGAGGGATAGGAAAATAAATCATTTACAAGATAGAACAATGTAGAATAATATTTAGTTATATGAACACAGCCTCATTGTGGAGAAGAAAGTTTCAAAAAAAAAAAAAAAAAAATAATGGGATAATTAAGCATCACATAAACCTGAGCTTTTTGAACATTGTATTCCAAAGCCAAAGGTGCTAATGAAGAATTATTCTCATTTTTCAGCTGTAACAGCCTCCACTCTTCTGGGAATGTTTTTTGTACAAGATTTTGGAGTGTGTCTATGGTAATCTGTGTCCATTCAGCCAGAAGAGCATTTATGAGGTCAGGCACTAAAGTTGGGTGAGAAGGTGTGGTCTTGCAATTCTTCCAATTCATCATAAACACGTTGGGTGGAGATGTCTTTGCTTTGTAAAGGCCACTTGAATTCCTCCACACCAAATATGTCACCCCATGTGTGATGATTAGAGATGGGCGAATTGATTCTAATGAAGTGGAATTCGTTTAGAATTTCAGGAAAACTTCGGATCTGAACGAAGTCGAAGTTTGGGGTACTTCGGGTGAACGAAGTGTGCTTTTCATTGATAAAATGGCTACGAGCACATGGCGTTACATGGGGCAAAGAACTCTGGGAGGAAGAAGGGCATAGCCTGCATGACATGTGCAGAGATGAAGCCAATCAGAGACCGGCGGGATTCTGTGACGTCACCGCACTATATAAGTCCGGGCGCGACGCTGGGAGCTCATATTGCTCTCACTGTACTGATCAGGGATGGTGCTGCCGCGGCTGATTGTTACTGAAGAACTGATTTTTATACAGCGATTTTTGTGGGGTGTCTCAACTTGTCTCTAAGACTGCTTCTCTTAACGTTCTATTTCTGATTTTTTTGGGTATTGGATCTGAAATCCAGTGTGCGTCCACTGCAGCTGCATATAAATTTAAATCCTACCTGTTCACAGCACATTGAATATCCAAGGGGGATCTAAGCCTGTTCCTGTTGTATTCATTTAAAGAAACAGCGTTTTTACAATACAAATGCCACTTCATTTTTGGCTGCTCAATTCTTTGGCGCAATTTACATCCAGGGGTTAATTAAGCGTTGTTATTAGTGTTGAGCGATTTTTATCGACAAAGTTGAAATCGGCAAGGTTTTTATGGTGATCGAAATTTCCAGATCATGCGATAATTAAGGTTAAAATCTGAGCATCATCTATTAAGATCGCGCCTTTTTCGGCGCTTCCTGTAATTTTGGCGGCCAGCAAATGAGATTACAGAATAGAGCAGGGTGAGATGTGTGTGCGACGTCATGACTGGGATGTGTATGGTTGCGATTGGCTGGAAAAATCACATGACCTTGTTTTACATAGAACAGCGCTTCCTGTTTCAGCCTCAGTGTCTCTCAACGTCTCATAGGGATAGGACCTGCGCTCTGCCTGTGGCCAAACAGCTCAGCGAAATTAGTCTATTTCTGCACAGAGAAACCTCTACTATTAGCTGTGATCCTTCCAATTTAGTTAGATTAGAGATTTGAAGATTTTATGTAGTTAGCTAGAGAATTTTAAAGCAGCATCTACCGCTGGGAGCGGGGGGAGGAGGGGGGCACGGGCGAACACAGTCAAGCTCTATCTATAAAGAACACTGGATAAAGTTCACCAAGACTTAGTGTAGACGTTGTAGTGGAATATCTTTATTATTAACAGTTTGGTATTGAAATATTTCCTGGATATTGGGCAGCCTGAACTTATATTGGACACACATCATTTCGAGTAACTGCAGGTCTCTTTTTTAGGTGCAAAACTCCACTTTTATTATCAGTATACATTTCAGATAGGTGTTCATTTTCAATTTTACCCATTACACCTGTGACTGTTGATATATCCACCTTGCAGTTAAATTACAATACAGCAATCTTGTAGTCAGCACAGGCTGTTTGTTGCCAAAAATACCGTGTATCCGTACGAAAACATCACAGTTACGTGTTTTTGACTTTTTGCGCACCCAGCATGTTCATTGACGCAGCATCCACGTAAATCTTAAAACAGCAATTCTATATTCACCACAGGTGAATTGAAAGGTGCAAAAAATACCGTTTATTATACCAAAACATAACAGTTACGTGTTTTTTTACTTTTGCGCACCCAGCATTGTTCATTGATGCAGCATCTACGTAAATCTTGAACAGCAATTCTATATCACCACAGGTGAATTGAAAGTGCAAAAATACGTTATTATACCAAACATAACATTACGTGTTTTTTTGACTTTTGCGCACCCCATTGTTATTGAGCACTTTACGTAAATTTAAAAACAGAAATTTCAGTCACCACAGGTGAATTGAAAGGTGCAAAAAATCCGTGTATTTTACGAAAACAAACAGATACGACAAAAACAGACCCCTTTTCCCGGGCATTTTTAAAACGGGGGGTCAACAGGTTTAATGGTCAACTGCGGTCCGGACAGGTATATCAAGTCCATTCAACTAAAATGGTGGGAAAGACTCCTTTTTCCGCCTTTTTAAATGTGGGGTCATGAGGTTTGGGGGGCTCTGCTGGTTTCCCGGGGCGGGATATTCTTTCCCATTCAAGTAACATGAGGGTTTTTAAAATCATACGCCTTCTGCCTTTTTTTTTTTGGGGGTGATGCGGGTTTAAGGGGTCAGGGTGGACAAGAAGGGGATGGGAAATGGCGGACTTTTTTTCGTGACTTTTATAACCTAATGTGTTCCCTAAGATGTACAGGATCCATTTGACTGTTGTGGATTTTAATTTCAGTTCTCCACCTTTTTGGGGTGTAAAATGAAGGTGTTGTTGCTCTCCCAAGACTTTAAGGGAATCGTCATAAACTCAATCAAAAACCTTATCGATAGCGGCCGAAACACTATCGTCATCTCATACCCAAAAGCAATCGCCAACCAACTGAAAGTCTTTTTTAAAATTTTTTTTGGGTCATGCTCTTTGAAATGCAGCAATACTACAGGCCATTAAAAAAAAAAATTTGTTTCAACAGACATTTTTTCTTCACTTTTGCCAAAGGGGTAAGGGTAGCTTTAAATTTTTTGGGGGCATTTTGCTGTGCATGCAGCTATCCACAGGCCCTATTCTAAAAAATGTTTTTTCTGCAGACATTTGTTCTTCACAATTGCCCAAAATGGCTAAAGGGGTCATGCTTTAAATTTTTTGGGGCATTTTTCTGTGACATTCCTAACCAGGTCCTATTCTAAAAAAGTTGTTTTAACAGACATTTTTCTTCAAAATTGAAAAGGTGGAAAAGGGTGATGGTGCTTCAGAAACAGGAATATAGGACACTGTTAATGGCCCAAAATTTTGCAAATACTTGTTTTTGCAAGATCTTTAACTAGCTATCAATCCCCGATTGAGACCAAAACCCCTTTAATACAATAAAAAAAAGGAAAAAAAAACATGGGGGGATTCCTCCTTTTTAAAAAAAGTGTTTTCAAATTAAAACTAAAAAAAAATTTTTGACAAATAGCTGGGAAAAAAAATTCCCCTGAATTTACAAGGGGAGGTTCAGGAAAACTTGACCAGATGTAGGTTATTCAGAGGGCAATTGGTTGAAAACGGGCAGAGAACAAAGTACGAACCATTTCCCCGCACGTTTTAGTAAAAAGAGAAAAAAAATGCCAAGCAAAAAAGGGCACCGGGGTAACAGGAGCTTAACCCCCAGTATTTCCTTGAACCAATTTGGGCCGACTCATCGGGGGCAAGCGTACCCAGGGTTTTTTGACGTGTACGAGGGGGTGGGTTCTCACACTTCCCCTTTTCCCCACTCTGCTTTAGCAGACATTTTTTTTGCTGGGTTTTACAGGGGATTTTAAACCCGCGTGTTAAAATCGGACCCAGCCTGGGCTTTTCACCCACCCCGTAACTCCGGCCCTGGGTCATGCTGTGGCCAGACATTTATAATTCCAGTTCAACAAAAATGGTGGTTAAAGACTCCTTTTTCGGGACTTTGAATCTGGGGGTCCAACAGGTTTTAAAGGGCATACTGCGGCAGGGGCAGAAAATGTTAGTGTCCATTCAACTAAATTTTTGGGGTTGAAGGGGCCCCCCTTTTTGCGGGAAATTTTTAAATCTGGGGGCATGCAGGTTTCGGGCTTATGCTGCGTTCAGTGGGACAGGATATTCTTTGTCCAGTTCAAGTAACATGTTGCGTTTCAAATCTTACTGATTTTCTGGCACTTTTTAATCTTTGTGGGTGATGATGCAGGTTCAAGTGTATTGGCTAGTTGGTACAAGACAGGGATATGAATGGTCTGTGACTTTTTTTTCTGTGACTTTGTATAGACTAATGTGTGTTGCCTAAGATGTAGCATGTATCCATTTGACGTTGTGGATGGTATTTTCGCTTCGCCAGGCTTGTTTGGGTGTAATATTGAAGGTGTGTTGTTGCTCTCCCATTGACTTTAATGGTATCGCTCATAATCGATCCTCACTATCGAAAAACATTATGATCAGCGGGCCGATCTTTCGACTATCGATCGATTCCGATAGCAACGCAATCGCTAACACTAGGTTGTTATTCAGCTGTGGGGACTCCAAGAAAAGTCATTTTTCACGCCAATAAATATAGTCATTTGCTGTAGCTAATCACAAGCAAAAGGTTCATTACATTTTATCTCTTGTTGTGTGGCTGTAAAAAACTCCGCATTTTGTAACTGCTTACAAAGCTAGTAGTTTGTGGTGGCTCAATTCTTTGGCGCATTTTACATCCGGGGTAAATTAAGGTTGTTTTTCAGCTGTGGTGACTCCAGAAAAAGCTCATTTTCACCGCCCAAAAATACAATTTTTCATAGTAGCCTAATTCAAAAGCAAAGGTTGAATTACATTTTTATGCTCTTGTTGTGTGGCGTATAAAAACACCGCATTGTAAACGCTACAAAGCTTGTTGTTTGTGGTGGCTCAATTCTTTGGCGCCAATTTACATCATGGGTTAAACTAAGTATTTTCTGCAGGTTTCAATCTGTAAAAGAATACTTTTTTTTCACCGCCCACAGAAGAATTCTGTAGCATTAATTCATATCAAAGGTTAATTAATGCCTTTACGTTCAGTTTAATTACACAGGAGTTTTTAAACGGCACTTACAAGGTCAATTTTTCCTGACATTTGTTTGTGGAGCGCGATTTATACAAGGGTTACCCAAGCTTCTTATGTGGGTTCATTTGGAGTCAAATACAAGGGTTGTGTATCATTTATCTTATACAGATATCTTCATCAAAACAGTCGTCTGTACATTTTAGAACAACAGTATGTCAGACTGAGAGGTGGCAGGCTCTACACTGCTATGGCAGAGGCAACACAAAATTCCTGGAGCAGGCCCAGGTATCGCAAGCACAGCACAGCATATGGGGGGACGTGCAGCAGGGGGTCACTCAGTGAGGCCAATCTGGGCCGCTGTCATATAGCGGCAGTAGGTGATGTGCTGACTAGCAACCATGGGTTCTTGTTTGGTGTGTAGGTTCATCCAACTTATCCCAGATGACATCTGGACAACCAAGCAAGAGTCGGCTGGTGAACGTCAGACACAACCTTTTGTGGTATGGCCTGGGAGGGGGTCAGTGGCTTCACCTGTCCTCAACCGCCTCTGTCCATCCCTCGGTTTCCTCAGCCAGAGATTTAATATGTGGTCTGGGATCAGCACCACTATATAGCAGGATGAACAATTTGAGGAGGGCACGTCAGCAGTACTTGGCAGCGGAAGAAATGGGGCAATACTGCTTCTCTGCAGTAGGCGGCATTGTATAGTGTTGAGAGTGGCATGGTTAGGTCACTGTTGTGAGGGGTCAGCCTATGCATACCAAGACCTGTGATTGAGTGACAGCAGTGACGTTTGAAAATCAATAGATGATGATGTAAGCCAAAACCGCACTTGGGAGCCGGGGGTGAGCAAGGGCTTCATCATCGTCAGGAGAAAGAGGGCGTTCAGCTTGCACGTCAGGCAGCGGCGCAGCCAGCAAGTGGTCGTGTGGCCATGAGGGCTCCAGCAGCGATAGCAGCCAGTGTAGAGGTCGGGAGTCTAGCGGCCACGGGTAAAAAATACGGGCTTCGCAGGTACAAGAGGAGCGGCAATGGGACTCAGCGACGGCGAGCTGCTGGCGGCAGTAGCTACTCTGTGCGGAGCGTTGGCGGTAAAATACCGATATCGGCGTCTGGTTGTTGGCAGTTCTTGCTAAGACCCCGGGAGGAGCCGAATTGGGTATATGTAGTTTCTGTATGCAAGATAGTGAAGACGTGGCCAGGGAGCTCACGTTGGTTACCACGGCCATGCGTCAAACATGCAGCGTCTCCATCGGTGGCCTGGAGAAAGGGAGAAACGGTGGCTCAGATGTGGTGGTCCATCCATGCCGGACCCCCAGCAGCATTGCAGCTGCGCCCAGTGGCTCGCATGCCTTTTGCAGCCAGTCAAGGCTCACCACCTCTGCAGAAGGAAGCTGTTTCTTCTTTGACTTCATTCCCGGTCCAGATTTGCTCCTGCTCCTCGCTATCATGGCTCAGCAGTGTTCATCGTGGCCGATTGCAAAAGAGACTAAGTATGCGTTCCAACATCCTAAGGTGCAGAAGCTGACCGTGCTCCTGTCCAATGTTGTTGGTAATGCAGTCCCTCCCTGTCATATAATGGAGGACTCTGCACCGTTCCAGAAAACTAATGGCTTGTGCGAGCGAGATGGAGAGTTCAAGCCGTAATTTCTTTTTTTCAAAAAAGGCTGTACAGACTTCACATATATATGTAGAATGTGGAGAAGGTGGCCCAGTCCTTAGTTTATGGGTTTGTTCCATAGGTGCACGGCAGCGCGGACGTTTGGAGCCTGTAACTAAGGTCGGGCCAGTATAAGTCCTTTTCGGGCCACTGGGTGAATGTGCTTCCTGCCAAGGCACACTAGCTACGTGGACTGGGACGGTTTCTCCTCAAGGGTGTCTAACTGCGGCTCCTGCGCCAATGTCCGCCACTCCTCCTCCACACCACCACCATCTCAGCTCACAGTTCTGCTCCATTCACTACCACATGTGTAGGGCAGCGGGTGTCATGTTGGGTTCTACAACCTGGTGCTCGGCGAAACTAAAGTACACAGGGGGAGGAATGCTCTGTGTCATGTCATGCGAGAAATCGTTGTGTGGCTTTCTCTGCAACCAACTGCAAATTCGGAACCATGGTGACTGACAATGGGAGGAAACATGGTGTCCGCGCTGCACCGAAGGAGGGATGGTCCATGGCCCCTTGCAATGCGCATGGTGTTCAATTCCTGGTTGTGAAAAGTTCCGAAGTTTCCACCGATCTTAGAAGATTTGGAAAAATGGCCAGGAAAACTGTGGCATGCACTTCATCCATTCCTACAAGAGCTAGGGAGCACCTCTCGAGTTGCTGCGGCAGAATGGCCTCCCCCAAACACTCTGATATGCGATGTCTTATACCGTTGGATTACAGCCTGCACATGTTGGAAACGACTTTATGAACAATGAATGGCCATTAACGATTTTTCGGCATGATCCAGGCGGACAGGAGTACTCCCCTGTGTAACTTTGATGTCAGCCTGCAGTGGCAGCTCATTGAGTGACCACCTGACGTTTGTTGAGGCCATTCGAGGAGGCACGTTTTTGTCAGTCGCCCCCAGGACACGGGATAATACGGCATTCCACTGCTTCATGTCCTGGAACAGATGCTGAAAAAATCTTGTGCCTGGGAGGGGACTGGAGATGTTGGCGACTACATTCACGCGGCCCACACTTAAGTCCGCTGGGGAGCTGAAATGGTGGCTGGTGGAGGAGGAGTGAGGTCGAGGAATTGGGAGCAGATAGGCATTGTTATGGTGAAATGTAGTGGATTTTCTACCCAGGTGACAGAGAGGAGGAGCAGGAGCAGCTGGAGGAGGTGGATGGAGATGTGGAAGACGAGGGCAGATTGACCGCAAGCACCATGGCAGTATACAGTGGAGGATGGAGGCAGGGAAGCCCTCGGAGTAACTTGTGCAATTGGCCGCAGCATGCTTATTTGCCTGGTAGGGACTGCTCATGTATAGTCAGCATCCGGCAGAGGGCATGACTTCTGGCTCTTCCACCTATTGGACCTCGCTAGCGGTCCCCAAAATGGGTGCCTTTTTCCGTGCTATTGAGAGGGTGGACAAACTCAAATACGATTAGGGGAAATCCTCCATAGTCTGTTGGCCGCTGCCTATGTGCGGCATCGTCCCTCCTCTGACAGGTCTTACCGGGAGGGGTTCTCCAGCGTCACTCACGTACTACTGCCGCGGCTGTCGGGGAAGTGGGCTGGGGGGTCGGAGCAGTACCAGTACATCAGTGCAAACAAGTATGGAAGTCACTGAGAGTAGCTTCCTTCACCCGTTATGTGAGGGAGGGCAGTCGAGCAGCGGCAGCAGGGCACCTGGTGGAGCAGACCCTGAACCAATGGTGGTGCCTACTTTGCACAGGCACTTGCCTCCCAGTTAGAAGATCCGCTGGATTTACTGGAAGCCAAAATGGATGTGTTGGCCGCAACTTGCCAGTTTGCAGTGGAGAAGCTGTCATGCCCGGCCCAGTAGTGTGGCATCAGGTAGTGGGTGTTCAGTGCGGCGTGGGCCATCGTTACCAAGGAGAACCCGCTTGTTTACGGGAAATGTGGATGACTGACCTTTCTCATGATGAATCAGGCGTGGATCGGCTGGATTTCACACAACCAATGCCTTAGGGTCAGACCTACATCAGCCATGTCGCTCAACCAAACTGTGGAGGAAATGAGTTGGGTTTTCAAACTACCTGCCTCAGCCCATATTCTGATGCCGCCACCCGGCCTGACTGCCACACATCTGTGACAGTTTCTCATCTGCCACCAAAAAACCATTTTACCAGGGTCTGGTATTGCCACCCACCACCAACTCTGTCATTTGTGCATGTTGACTCTTGCTGCTTTGCTGTGGTGCTGCGTGACCTCCACACTGTGTCTTTGTCCCACTCTGTGCTACTCCTGTTTTTGCCACCTACAGAATGTGATTGTTTGCCTCTGCCTGACCTCATGCTGCTGCTGTGGTGCTGCCGTTACCTCCACACTGTGCATTGTGCAACTATGTGGCTACTCAGTTTTTGCACCTACAGGAATGTGATTGTGCACTGTCTGACATCATGCTGCTGTGTGGCTGCTGCCGTGACCTCCACACTCTGTCATGTGCCACGTGTACTGACTTCTGCTGCTGCTGTTTCTGCTGCCGTGACCTCACACTGTTGTCATGTCCACTCTGTGGCCTACTCATGTTTTTGCCACCTCAGAATGTGATTTGTGCACTGCCTGCCTCTTTGATGAGCTGTTGGCTGCTGCAGTGACTCACACTGTGTTCTTTGTGAAAACTCTGTGGCCTACTTCCTGTTTTTGCACATCAGAATGTGATTAGTGCCACTTTCTGACTCATGCTGCTGCTGTGGTGCTGCCGTGACTCCACACTCTGTCATTTGTGCCACTGTTGACCTCATGATGCTGCTGTTGCTGCTGCCGCTGACCTACACACTGTGTCATTGTCCCACTCTGTGCTATCCTGTTTTTGCCCTCCCAGAAATGTGATTGTGCCAATCGCAGCTGATCATGCTGCGGCTGTGGCTGCTGCCGTGACCTCACACTGTGTCATTGTGCATCTGTGCCTATTCTGTTTTTGCACTTCCAGATGTGATTTTGCAAGTGTTGACCTCACATTGCTGCTTGCTGTGGCTGCTTGGTGACCTCCAAATACTCTGTCATTGTGCCACTGTCGGACACTCAATTGCATGCTGCTGTGGCTGCATGCCGTGACTACACACTGTTGTAAATGTCCCACTCTGTGGCCTTACTCTGTTTGCCACCTCCAAAAATTGTGATTGTGTCCACTGCATGACTCATGCTGCTGCTGATGACTGCTGCCGTGACATCCAACCACTGTGTCATTGTGAACACTCTGTGGCTACTCTGTTTTTGCACCTCCAGAATGTGATTGTGCTCTGTGTCTGGACCTCATGCTGCTGTGGGCTGATGCCGTGACTCCACCACTGTGTCATTTTGTCCACTCGGTGGCCTACTCCTTTTTTGCCACCTCCAGAAGTGTTTGTGCCCACTGCCTGACCTCAGGCCTGATGCTGTTGGCTGTGCTGTGACCTCCACATGTGTCATTGTCCCACTCTGTGGCATACTCCTCTTTTTGCCTCCTCCTGATCTGTCATTGTGCACTGCTAGACCTCATGCTCATTTTGTGGCTGCTGCCGTGACCTCCACACTGGGTCAATTGTGCAACTGTCTGATCTCATGCTAGCTGCTGTGGCTGCTTGCCGGTGACCTACAATGTGGTCACTGTCACACTCTGTGGCCACTCCTGTTTTTGCCACTCAGAATGTTATTGTGCCATGGCCTGACATCATGCTGCTTGCTGTTGCTGCTGGGACCTCCACTCTGTGTCCATTTCCCAATCTGTGGCCTACTCCTGTTTTTTCCCCTCTGAATGTCATTGTGCAACTGTTCTGACCTCATGCTGCTGCTTGCTGCTGCCGTTGTGATTTAATACTGTGTGCATTGTGCCACGGTCTGACCTCATGCATCTGCTGTGGCTGCTGCGTGACATTCAACTGTGTTATTGTCCACTGTTGACCTAATTGCTGCCTGCTGTGGCTGCTGCCGTGACTACAACTCTGTGTCATTTGTTGCACTGTCTGAGACCTCATGCTGCTGTGTGGCTGCTGCTGTGACCTACACACTCTGTCTCATTGTGCACTGTCTGAACTCTTGCTGCTGCTGTGGCTGATGCCGGTGACCTTCACACTTGTCAGTGTTGCACTGTTGACTCATGCTGCTGCTGCCGTGACCTCCACACTGTGTCATTGTGCCACTCTGTGGCCTATTTCTGTTTTTGGCCACCTCCAGAATGTCTTTGTGCCACTTCGACCTATGCTTCTGTGGGAGCGCGTCACCTACACACTCTGTAACTAATGTTGCCACCTGAGCCTCAGCTTGATTTTTCCAGCTTTCTTCTGGCATGACTTTATAGGAACTTTCCCGTTTTCAGTTTTGGTCTGTTTTGCCCTCTTAAGTGCCCAGGGAATTTTATAGTGAAGCGATTCTAAGAGCGGCGGCAAGGTCATGTGGTTTGTTCATATAAAACACAACCATCTGTATGGAAAGACCAAACCAAGCTATCCTCTCTGCATTATTTATGCATGGCACAAACGTTCTTCAGCACCCTGCAGGCTTCTGTGCAGTCCTGGAATTAGACTGTTTTTTTAAAGTGATTCATCACGTAAGTAATTCGGAACGAAGTTATTTTTTGCGAGGAAATTAGCGAAGTGAAAGAAACGAATTTCGGGTAATTCCCCATCTTAGTGATGATGTATTATATGATGTTTGATTCTTATGACTTTTTGTTACATTGTCTGAATGTTTCCTTATTTCCTGTTTGGGGGTCTGCTATGTATATTTTGTCTGCCTCCCTCAGGATGACCTCATGAACGAGGAGGAGATTGTGTTCTTCTGATACAGTCAGCTGCAGCTATAACATACCTGACAGGATTGTGGAGATGCCCCCTTTGGTGACTTGTCCTTGACTATTAAGCTTTGTTTCTTAGTGGTTGGTTACTGGAGATTGCCAGTAGGTTAATCAAGTAGAGAGAGTTACAAAATAGTAAATAACATGTGAGGGGTTATAGAATAAGTAGTTGCTAGCTATAGTTGAGTGACTTAAAGGCAAAAAGTACAATCCTCTAAAATATATATTTTTTAATAATTTTTTATAAAACAATTTTTCAATTATAGTCACGCACAAACTCGTAGTCATCCAGAACATCTGTCCCAACTATATAACACTCAAAAATAATGGACACAGTGGGAACTGATGCATGAATTCTCCCTGTCCCCAGAATTAATC
Organism: Phyllomedusa bahiana; assembly: GCA_025379985.1. NCBI lineage: Eukaryota > Metazoa > Chordata > Amphibia > Anura > Hylidae > Phyllomedusa > Phyllomedusa bahiana. Next base: position 38,881 of record JAODAL010025266.1, read on the forward strand.
CCTATTTAACCCTATACACAAATCTCTCTTCTTCCAGTATGTCCAAGTGTGCCAAGGATATAACAGGGACAGATATTCCTCAGTATTTCAGAATATAAATCAGGCATATACAGTGCAATTTTTTAATCAGGCAACAGTAATGCTTCTGTCCTCAACATGCTAGTAACAACATGTCACTAACAAAAGTAAATTGTCCGCAGACATATTTAGTCTTGCTTATTAAAGACTTCTCAATGGGGTATAACAAATATCATCACACACTATCACAACCCAATCATACATAATTCCTTATTCATAGTGATGACCGATAGATGGCTAGTATGCTTGGAGAACCTTGTCCCCACGGGGAGTTATTATCCTACAACCAATGGGAAGGTGAATATCCCAGAGACTATGGGGTTTCAGAGAGGGATATATAAAATCCAACCAAATAAAAATGCCATTTCTTAAAAATTGCTCTCAATCCCTGTTCAAAGTCACAGATTTTGGACTGTCCTACATTCTATTCACCTAATTCCACCCTAGTGATGTGGCCAGCTCCTTTCCGATCTTGCAATAATCCACACCCGGGTATTATGATGATTGCCGTCCCATATTGTTCATGATGCATGCGTGTACTTTCATTATCCCTCGCACATGCAAAGAACATCTTATTCCCGAACACATTGACCACATCGAAACAGACACAGAGCAGGCCCAGACACGCTACCTTGTGTCTAATTCCAGTTCTGACACATAGTACATGGTTAAATAAACCCCAGTGTCAGAACATCATAGAATATGTGCGGGAGGTATCTTATTAGGCATTCTAGAGCTATCATATAAATATGGACTATCTGAGATCATGATAGGTCCATATAATTATATAGTGAGTGAGTCCTATGTCTTATTTGTAAAGCAATCTCGGAAAACTGGATATGTCTACAACTATGTATATTAAGATAAGTAATGAGCCCTCAAACATATGTTAATATATGTGGGCTAATGGACGGGATAAGGACCTGTTGACCTTCTATGAAAGCAATGAAAAAATTGAGTAGCAAGTTTCAAATACGAGAATTATGGAGTATATTAAGGTGGAAAATCATGTTCAAATGGCTAAGATCACATATATGAAAAAGTGATATTCAACTGAAAAGTAAAAAGCAAAAATCTCTTCACTGCGGGGGCGGGGCACAACTTTCCTGAAGCAGGCATGGGTCACATACAGAAAGGGGATGCGCAGCGGGGTCCCGGTAGGCCAAACCCGGGTGTTAGTAGCGGGTGTTTGATCAGCAACCCGGGGTTTTGATTGTTATAGGTCTCCACTTCATCCCAGAGACATCGCAACCTAGCCAAAGTGGGGGGGGTTCGTCAGATACAACTCTTATTTGGGCATTCCCCGGGAAAAATATTATAAACCCCCTTCTGCCCCCGTTCGGGTCCTCACCAGAGAACTATTTGGTCTGGGCTCAGCGCCACTAACACGGGGAAAAAATTTTTAGGACAGTAAGCACTCTTGGCAACGAAAAGGGGAAAACATTCCCTCTTCTTGCAGTATTGATGTGGAAGGGGCATGGGCGGTTTTTTGCGAGGGGCACCCTGCTACCAAGACCGTTAAAGGGGAACAGCATGACTATCAAACACTCAGAATTATAAACATGGGGGTTTGAATCCATTTCTGCGTTACACCAGTTTATTCAAATGCACAGGGAACAAAGGGAGACCAAAACTACAGGGAATTTTTTGGGTGCTTATTTTGCATTCTGTGCCATTTTTGGGTTTAAAATTTCAGTACAAAATTGGAGGGGACAAAAAAAAAAAGAAGCAAAAAGCAAAGCTGCAAAACTGGCTTTGGATGAACTTCTTCAGTATGAAGAATGTAATCGCTTTCCCCAACTTACAGAAACTAAAAACAAAAGTCCTTCTGGGGCCCTCCCCTGAAACCGGGGAAAACAATTACATCCACCAGTTTCAAGGGGTTTAAGAAAGCAAGTTGAAAAAACGTCATTTGTTCGGGAAACAATAACACAGTATAAAGGAAAAGTGTGCTGAACTTGTATCCGGGTGTCCAGATTTTGAAAGTTTGGGGAAATTTTTTACTCCCCTTTGTGATGGAAAAGGCTCCTACCAACCCCCTAAGCTAGAAAAAAAAATAATCTTAGAGCCTTTTGAGAAAGCGTTCCCTTCAGCCTCGTCTGTCAACGTGTACCGTACCTCTTGCCCCCTCCCTTGACCTAGCCATTGCGCCGTCCGACCTTCCCCGCCTGTCTCAACCCAAATTATTTTTTGCCGCATTGTGGGGGGCTCTGGTAAAACCGGACCTACTTAGAGTCCGTCCCGGCTGGTTTATGCCATCGCTTGCGGCGGTCCAGTGGACCCACTACCCGCTGCCTGAAACAAAGCAGTGGAAGACGTTATTCATCCCATAGCCTGGTGCTGACAAAAAACGTTCCCATAAAAGGGGCCCTGAGAAAAGGGCAGGTGCACGCATAGCTCCCACTACCGACACAAAATTTACACGGGGGTGTACCCCCTTCCCGGGGGATCATCAAAAATCTTTAAATTTTCCTTTCTCTTTTTCATAGAGTCTTCCAACATAGGGAGGCTGGAATTCCAATTTTGGAAATGTCACATATCACCTATGTTGGGGGGGCCCGGGTCTGCCCTGCAGCTTAAGGAGGGTGTTTTGGCAGTGAAAGAAGGGCTAAAGTTATGAAAATTTCCTGCCCTTTTTAGAATGCTTGCAGAGGGACTAAGACTTAAAAAAAACAGATTGAACATTATCCATTTAGGGAGCATGGCTCAGCCCTCCCCCTACCAGCGCAGACACCATGTTTTTTCCATCATCAGTCACAAGGGTTCAATTTTCATTGTCGCGAGAAAGCCACAAATCGTTTAAATCTTGCATGACCAGCATTTCCCCCCGGTTGACTTCGTTTCCATGGGGAATACTCCTGTCCACTTAGATCATCAAAAATCGTTAATGGCCTTTCTTGTTTAAACAAATTTCCCCCTGTTCACATTCCTGTCTGCCCATGTACCCGACCTTTTTGCTAGTTACCCGACCCCCGAATCTCCACCCCCTGCCCCTGACCTTTTTTGGCCTGATCTTTTACTACGATTTTTTCTTTCTATTTGGGACCTACTGCGCCCGCTACCACCGCAAGCTATCGGCCCGGGGTACGACCCGGTAGGGCTCCCCCCGCAGAAAGTCCATACTGCCTTGCGGGGGTGTCTGGGGAAAACCGGGCCCTACTTAACCCCGCTCCCAGGGCGGCTGCTACCACTGGGTTGCGGGGGCCAAGGACCACTATCTTGTCTTTTCAATGGCAAAGTAATCCAAGTTTCCTGGTCAGTTGTTTGAATGGTGCAGAGTCCCCACTTGAAAAAGGGGGCACGCAGTACCACCAACTTGGGGCAGGAGCACGGGCATTTTCACTTAGGGTGGCTAGAAGCCTTCGCTGCTCTTGGGGAATCATCTCGGGGAACGACGCTGGGACCATATCGAAGAGCAGGGTATCTGGATGGTAAATGTAAAGACAGGATTGTCCTTCGGGAAGTGGGAAAACCCGACGCCCAAATGGGAGGGGTGCCCCTGGGGGCGGCTGTTGGGACAGGGTGGAACACCCCAACTGAAACACTATGGGGACACGCATGATTTATGCAGGCCGTGTGCCAACGTTAGGTCCCTGTCACCTTTTACTTTTTTCCCCAGATTCTACATATAGTTTTGTTCAACGCTCCTCTAGGGGCCGTCAAAAAAAAAACTCACACCGCCGAGTAGGGGGATTTTAAAACCCCAAAGCTCCGCACTTACTGACTGTTACCCCCTACTCATACCCTGGCCGCTACTTTCTGGGGCCTGCAAAGTGGGTTGTCTTTTAACGGGCCCGTTTGGCACCCAACCCGCACTGCTCCACCCTCGACTCCCGCCACACTACCGATTTAAGGCTCCCATTCCTGACACGCAAGCTCCGCCTTTTTCTCCAAGATAAGATAACCCTTCTACCTCTTGGTCGGGTCAGCTCATAGCATCACATGGGTTTCAAAAACCCCCATATCGAACACCCAACTTTTACACTCCGCCCAGACATTAAATCTCTACGTCCAAATCCCAGATTGTCCCTTTGTCCAAATCCTCCTTTTTCTCCTCCCATACCCTAAAACTTAATGTAAGAAAACAATGCTTTCCGACCGGGGCGATGGGGAGTTGAGGGGAAGCGACCCCAGGGCCCACTTCATCCCAAGGAGAAAAGGGGGCACAAGGAGGCATGGAGTGGGGTGAATTTTCCATTGGGGCACTTTTTCCCTTGTTTTAAACTAGGGCACCTTCCTTGTCCCCCGCCTTTCTTGCTTCCCCGGCCCCAAGTGCATTGGGTAAATCGATGAGTGTTTTCCTTCAACGCCATCCACCTTAACGGTTCCGCTGTCAAACCTACCACTCACAACATAACCCCCCATTGCAACCTCTTGATCACTATTTTCCCCTTCTGCAAGAAGCAGCGGATTCTTCCCACCTCTTTGCTGCCCACGTCTCAAATAGTTCATCCCACTGAAAGTGGGGCAAGGCCACAGCACATATATTCCTTGGGTGGTGAAAGCGAACGGGGGCAGAGTGGGGTTTAGGGCAAGAGGCCCCTCACCTGCTGCCGGGCCATGCCAAATTTAAGGGTTGTGCTGACAAACCCACCGACTCTTGGGTGGGGGTTTCATATTCATCTGGGAGAAATTGTATGACCTAGTGTGTGTCAACACATGGCCGCTAGATGACACTGGAAGTTTGACCTCTAGGGTGACCTCTGCGTGACTCCCCCTTTCTTTTCTTGACCCCTTGGGGCTCCAGGAACTACTATTTTGTTCTTTGATGCTATTTAGGCTTACCTCACTTGTTTTTTTCACTGGGGTTGCCATGACTTTATCAGGCTGCATTCCTCTTTAGTTTTTTGGGCAGTTTGCCCTCTTAAGTGCCCAGGGGAATTTTTGAGTAACATTTTAATAGCGGCGGGATCATGTCTGTCATACAAAACACAGCATTGTACAAAGACCAAACCAAGCCCCCCATATTGAGCATCAAATGTTCTAAAGCCCCTACAGGGTCGTGCACCAGGAAATAGCTTTTTTTAACGCCATTCTCCCCAATTAAATTTGGACGAAAATAATTTTTTCGGGGAAAAACGCGAAGTTGGGAATTGAATTTTGAAAAAATTTTCCCCATCCTAGTGAGAAAATGATGACACCAAAGATAGGGCTGTACAATAAATAGAATTGATTGCCAGAATAATGAGAGAGATAATTTTTTAAGGAACTTTTATTACTTTCTGCAAAGTCAAAAGTTTCCATACACTGGGATTACTCTGCCTTTAAACAATTTGGGACAGCCCATATCATGATGTCATGTCTTTGGAAGCTTCCGATAGGTTTATTGGCAACATCTGAGTTAATTAGAGTCACACCTGTGAATATATTTTAATTACCACCAGGAAGAGAATTGTGGACTTGCACAAATCTGGATCATCCTTGGGTGCAATTTCCATATACCTGAAGGTGCCTCGTTTATCTGTCAAAACAATTATATGTAAGTACAAACAAGATGGCAATGTCCAGTCCTCATACCGCTCAGGCAGGAGACGGGTTTTGTGCCTCAGAGCTGAACATGCCTTGGCCTGACATATGCATATCAACCCAAGAACAAGAACAAAATACCTTGTGAAGATGCTGGAGGAAGCTGGTAAGATTGTGTCATTTTCCACAGTGAAACGAGTACTGTATCAACATGGGATGAAAGGCCACTCTGCCAGAAAGAAGTCATTATCCCAAAAGAAACATACACAAGCCAGATTAATGTCTGTAACTGCACAGAAGCAAAGACCTACATTTTTGGAGACATGTCCTGTGGTCTGACAAAACTAAAATTGAACTGTTTGTTCATAATGACCCTCATTATGTTTGGAGGAAAAAGGGAGAAGCTTGGAATCCGTGTACAGACCCCCCGGCTCACCCCGCCAGTTTCTGGATCATTTTGCTGCCTGGCGTCCTCCTTTCCTCTCTACTGAAAGGCCCACTCTCATCATGGGTGATTTCGATCCCATGTCTCCTTCCGCCTCTCAGTTTCTTTCACTAACGTCTTCTCTTGGCCTCTTGCAACTTACAAACTCTCCCACCCACAAGAATGGGAACTCTCTTGATCTGATCTTCACTAATTCTCCTTATGTACTCTCTGATCATAACCTTATCTCCTTCACTATCACAAATTCTCAGTCTTCTCTGGACACAACTGCCCTTCACCCATTCTGAAATCTCTGCTTCATAAACACTCAGGAACTAATAGACACCATACAGTCCTCACTGCCCCCAATCTCTTCCGTCTTCTGTACTGACCTTGCTGTCAAACATTACAATGAATCTCTCTCAACCACCCTGGACATATTGACACCACACATACACCACACCACCAGATTCAGATCCTGGCAGCCTTGGCACACCTCTCAGACTCGCTTTCTGCAGCGATGCTCCAGATGTGCTGATCATCTATGGAGAAAGTCAAGGTTACCTGCAGGCTTTCTCCACTGCAAATTCATGCTCAGTACTTACCACACTGCCCTTCACTGTGCCAAACAGGATTGTTTCACCTCGCTCATCTCAACATTACACAGCAACTCAAAAGGCCTGATTGACTCTTTCCATTCTCTCCTCAGGCCTAAAGCTCAGGTCCCAGTGACTGACCTCTGTGCTGAAGACCGGGCCACTCTCACTTCAAAGACAAAATCGACAGTATCCAGCAAAACATTGCATCTCAATCCCCAAATAATACCCATCCTGTCCCTTCCTGCATGTCCTCTAGCCTGCTTTCAGCTATTGACCCGACGACAGAGGAAGAAGTATCCAGGCTTCTCTTGTCTGCTCGCCCCACCACCTGCTCTAGTGACCCCATTCCCTTTCACCTTGTACAGTCTATTTCTCTGGCTTTCCTCTCTCGCCTAACTAAAATATACAACCTCTTTCCAATGGGATCTTTCCATCTCCATTTAAACATGCTGCTATAACCCCTTTACTAAAAAAGTCCACTCTGTATCCGTCCTGCGCTGCTAATTACTGACCAGTCTCCAACCTTTCCTTCATCTCTAAACTCCTAGAACACTTGGTCTACTCTTGACTAACCCGCTACCTCTCTGCTAACCCTCTTCTTGATCCTCTGCAATTCAGTTTCTGCACTTTACACTCTACAGAAACTGCTCTAGTTAAAGTCTCTAAAGATCTCCTCACAGCTAAATTTCAGGGGAACTACTCACTGTAGCTTCTTCTGGATCTCTCTGCAGTGTTTGATACCATGGATTACTGTCTTCAACTCACCATGCTCAGGGCCATTGGCATCCAGGGCACTGCTCTCTTGTTTCTCATCTTACCTTTCTGATCACTACTTCAGTGTCTCATTTGCAGGTTCTACTTCTTCTCCTTCTTGCTGTTGGGGTTCTTCAGGGATCGGTTCTAGGTCCTCTCCTCTTTTCACTCTACACAGCCCCCACTGGACAAACCATCCGCATATTTGGCTTCCAGTACTATCTCTATGATGATGACACTCAACTATACACCTCTTCCAGTGACATCATTCCTGCCCTGCTACAAAACACCAGTGACTGTCTGTCCGCTGTCTCTGACAATGTTCGCCCTCTATCTTAATCTAAACCTCACTAAAACTGAACTTCTTGTCTTTCCATCTTTTAACCGACCCCCTCGTGCTATTTCTGTTTCAGTGTGTGGTACCACCATTACTTCTAGGCAGCAGACCCACTGTATTTGAGTTATACTAGATTCTGATCTGTCCTTCACCCAGAATATTCAATCTCTTTCCCGCTCCAGTCACCTACACCTCAAGAACATCCGTCCTTTTCTCACTGTGGAAACAACCCAGACTCTTATTGTTGCTTTTATTCTTTCTCATCTTGACTACTGTAACTCTCTGCTTATTGGTCTCCCTCTCTACAAAATTTCCTCTCTCCAATCTATCCTGAATGCAGCAGCCAGGCTCGTCTTTCTCTCCAGCCGCTATACTGATGCCTCTACCCTTTGTCAGTCACTGCACTGGTTGCCTATTCAGTACAGGATACAATATAAACTCATCACTCTCACCCATAAAGCTCTCCACAGTGCTGCACCCCCTACATCTCGTCCCTCTTCTCTGTCTCCCACCCTACCCACTCTCTCTGCTCTGCTGCTGATATAAAACTACAGACCACAATCATCCAAACCACCCATGCCCGTATCCAAGACGTACCACGTACCATCAGGCTGAATCCTCGCCTTCATAGTTTTACATCTTCTTAGGTGGGCCTACCAAGATCCCTAGTTGCTAAACCCCATCTTATATCACACACCTTTCTGTCACTGACTACAGTAGGGCACCCACAGGCACTTAGCTGTATATAGATGTACTTTCAGGGTGGCAGGTTCATCCAGTTTTTATGTAATCCACCCCATATTTATGAACATGGCTGGACCATTGTAAACTTAGCACTTCTCACTCTTTGTCTCACCCATACACCCTAATAGAGTGTAATCTCTCAGTAGTAGGGCCCTCACACTTTGGGTCACATGTATTAAAATTGTCTAGGCCTATAACTCTCTTTGCTGCTCAAAGCAAAAAAATCAGAGATCCCCTCAAAATTTCCCAGAACACTATTTGAAATGAAAAAAAAAAAGATGGTATCATGAGGAAAGAAGATTATGTGGCAATACTAAAGCAACATCTCAAGACATCAGCCAGGAAGTTAAAGGTTAGGTGGAAATAGGTCTTCCAAATGGACAATGACCCGAAGCTACTGTCGAACTGGGGAGTTATGTATCATCAGGTTGTTCCCCCATTTCTGAAGTAAAAAGTGCCAAAGTGAGTGGCTACGATGTCTAATGCAGCTAACAAATATGTTAGGCGCATTGTTCGTAAGACTCAAAACTTTCTAATGCGGCTAACACAAGGGGGCGTTCTGGGGGTGTTCTGGAGGCGTCGCACCACACTCCTAATATTAGACATATCTATGAATGTGGTTCGGCTACACTAGGCGCATTACTGCTCGGTCAGGCAGGAGATAGATTTGCTGTTAGGGAAAAAAATGTCACTTATTTCTCAACTTCCACCAGTACAATAATAAAAAGTAATTTCTGATAATTATCAAACTATATAAAACTAAATTATTTAAATGTAATAAAAAATGTTATCATATAAAATGAATATAAAAATATATCATACCCCAAAAATATAAAAAAATATCTCATATAAAATGTATTTAAAATTAAAAGAATCTAAAACTAATTTTACATTAAATAACCACTGATGATGTTGTTCAGATTTTACAATTTTTAATTTTTACTACATTAAATGTGAAATTTATTTTTGCTGCTCTCACCCTTTATTCTACATAAGGCAAGAGCCAGCACAGCACAGGTACCAAGATCAGTCCCATAGTTTCTATCACTGACATGCTATTCTAATAACTTTTCTCTTATTTTCAGCATTTCTATAGCCTTTATACATGTTTGGCGCATTACCAAGTTCCGTAATGCGTCAAACACACAGGAGAGGTGCGAACTTTGAACTTTGGACTCTTTAGACTTTAGACTGAAAAATAGATGCGAAAATGTACTTCGATTTACCTAATCCCATACATGTCTCCTCTGGTTACAAAGTGGCTTATGGAGAATCAAGTCAATGTTTTGGAGCGGCCATCACAAAGCCCTGATCTCAATCCTATTGAAAATTTATGGGCAAAGCTGAAAAGACCGGTGCGAGCAAGGTGACCTACAGACAGGGCTCAGTTACACCAGTTCTGTCAGGAGGAAGGGGCCAAAATTCCTACCAACTATTGTGAGAAGCTTGTGGAAGTATCCAAAACGTTGAGCCAAGTCCTACAGTTTAAGGGCAAAGCCACCAAATACTAATGAAATGGATGGAAACTTCTGACTTTGCAGAAAGTAATAAAGATGCCTTAAAAATTCACCCTCTCATTATTCTGGCATTTGGCAAATAGAAATAATTTTGGTTCCTAATTGACCCAAAACAGGGAAGGTTTATTCTGATTTCATGTCAGATAATGAGAAAAACCTGCAGATGGGACTTTTTTTTATAGTGTATGGAAACTTCTGGTTTCAACTGTTTATGCATGTTAACAAATCTTATCATTAATTTATATGCTGTCTCCAATGTTCAAAAATGCAAAATACTGTGATATCGTTATACCACAATTAAAACAAATAAATAAATACTTTAGAAAAAAACATAATACAACCTTTTTTTATTTCTATGACACAAAGTGCATTAGGAAAGTATAAAGTATGAAAAAAGTATAAAAAACTCATAATTCGCATTGTCACTTCCATAACAGCCCAAAGTACATAATAAGTTAATTATTTATCATACTTGGTTAACACCAGAAGAAAGGCCAGGGTAAAATTTAGTTGGTATCTAACTTTCAATAAACTTTGCGTGATATAATAGGTCACATGCAAATAAGAAATTTTGTAACATATTCTACTAAAGAAAATACGGTACTTCTTTTTTCAGTTATTAGCCCTTTAGGGTGACATGTATGAAAACTGTCTTGGTCTAAGACTTTCTTTGTTGCCCATAGCAACCAATCAGAGCTCCCCTCTAATTTTTTTTCAGAGCACTATATGAAAGGGGCTCTCTCAATTGGTTTCTATGGGCAACAAAGAAAGTTTTACACCTAGACAATTTTCATACATGTGGCCCTTAATCTCCTCCCTCTCTGTCTCCTGCACTGCTCCTTTCCATTCACTTCAGAATCCATCTTGAAAGGACATATGGATTGTTATCTCACTGATGGTTCAGGTTACATGTTGCCCCTAGAAGTGTGTGAGAAAGCTACTAAAGAGAGATTGCAGAAGAGAGGGAAATACAAGTGTTCCTGGCTAAACCCAAGGCTGGATACACATCTTACACTGATCAGGACTGTTGTATAATGTCATTTATTCTGCTTCTGAGCGTAGGCTACAGAGTATAGGGAGCTACCGTAGGATTCCCTCATCTATGTGTATGGGAGACACTATAGAAACTCGTCTTCACCTATTCTAGAGCTGAGCTCAGGTAATATATATAATTGCAAATAGGAGGAAAAATGGTAAAAAGTAAAAGGTACAAGTTCAAATAATGGTCAGAAATACTGCTACTCCTCATTGTGGTAAAAAAGAACTAAGATGCATTTTAACTGAACATAAGTTTTGCTCAATAGTAACATTAATCTTTAATTCCCTGTATTTGTTTTACATACGAAGAAAAAAAGTTCTGCTGAGGGATGAAGGGATGAAGCATAGAACTGTCTAGACTCGGTTACGTAAAGTATAATTAGATATCTAGCCAGCCTGAGTCCGTGATTTCATATATATGACATTGCTGAAATTGCAAACAGGTAAATGGGCAAGTTGATTCCTGCAGATAAGCTTGACATCTGGATCATGTAAATATCCTACTACCAAATAAGTAAATGATGTAAAATATGAATCTGATTGACCAGTAATTTGCTATATTTTCAGAAAATTAAAACATCATAATATTTCCTTGGGTTTAGTGATAGAAGTATCTGTATATGATATACCCCTGTCATTAAGAGGGACGCTAACACAGTGGTTGGTAGCTAGATTTTGAAATTTCACCTCCACTTTGCTTTAATTTCAGTGAAACACCTAAGGGGTGTATTTTCTTAGATAAAGTCAATTATAGGGTTATCTAACATACAGGCCCCTTGAAGCCACGTCAGACCTTGACTAGTCCCTAAAATTGAAAAAAATAGCTACTGAATTTCTAAGCCCCCTAATGTCATAAAAAAATAAAAAAAAAAATTTTAAAAAAATGTGCCCAAACACCGTAGATATATGGTAGATGCTATTATAAACTATTTTTAGTGGAATAACTATCGTCCAAAATCAGAAATTTTTTTTAATTTTTAAAATTTTTTTTTAAAAAATTTTCCCCCCTTTTAATTTCACAAAAAAAACAAATTTCCCAAAATTTTCACTTTCCTAAATTTTCCCCTATCCATTTTTAAATAAAAAAAATTTTCTCCAAAAAAAATATTCAGTTTTAAAACCCCCCTATAAAAAGGCCAAAAATTTTTTTTTTTTAAAAAAAACCCCAAAAAAAACTTCTATTTTATTTTTAACCCATTACTTTACCATTAAAAATTAAAAAAACTTTAAAAAAATTCCCTTTTTTTATTTTTCCCTAAAGGCCCTTGTAAAATTTTCCTTTTTAATTAGACACTTGACCACAAAAAAAGGAAATTAAATTCTATTTTTTTAAATTTAAAATAAACTTAAAATATTTTTTGGGTTATAAGGGGGGTGGTTTTTGCGAACCCCCGGAGATTTTAAGCCCAAAAGGGACGGGGTTGTCCCCCCGGTTTACCGGCCCCCGAAGGGGATTTTGGCCCGTTTCCATCGCTCCCTATTGGGGGGCCGGGGGGGGTTTGGGGGTAAATCGTAATAAATTTAGGGAAAAAGGATTGGGCGGGGGGTTCTGGTAAAAGCCCCCAAGGGGGAAAAAAGCGGTAAAACCTGCAAAGGCTGGTAATTAATAAATAAACCTTTAAAACCCCCTAAAACCCCCGGGGGTTTTTTTGTCTTTTAGGGGGGGAATAAAAATTAGGGTTTGGTCTTTAAATCAATGCCAGGCCAAAGGGAGCGGGGGGGTGGGGGGGAAAGAGAAAAAAGAAGGACCCCGGGAGGGGTTGTAAGGGGCCCCCGGAGGGCGGGGGGGGACTGGGCGCCAGGAACGCGCCCCCGGCGTTTTGGGGGTTTTCGGTTTGAAAAAGGGTTTAATTTTTAAATGACCCAGGTTTGGGGGTTTGGGGGCGGGTTTTTTGGGAAAAAATAAAAGAAAAGGGAAAAATGGGTTTTGATGGAGGGTGGGGGTCTTAAAAATGATTGGTTTTTTAAAGGGAAAAAACCCAAAATATCTTTTTTAAAACAAAAAAATTGCAGTGTTTTTAAATGTCCGTTTATTATTTCCCCCAATAAAAAGAACTTTTTAAAACAAAAAAACGCGTAAAACGTAAAACCTATTGCCTATGATATTTTTCCCGAGGAAGCAAAAAACCCCCCTGAGGAGAAAAAATTGTCACATTTTTGAGAAAAAAAGCCTTTACAACTCCAATTTTTGTAAAAAGAAATACATCCCTGGGTCAAGACCATTTTTCCCGAACCTGGCATATATCTTGTTTTATATTACATTAGAAAAGATCCGAACCCTTTTCCCGAAACTGGTCACTATATTTGTTTTTTTAACATCTATAATTTATCCAGACCCTTCTCCGAATCCGGTCACTTTAACTTGTTATATTATTACATCTAGACATGATCCAGACCCCTTCCCAGAACCTGGCACCTAAAACTTGTTATATTTTTTAATCTAGAAAATTTTCTCCAGACCCCTTTTCAGAATCCCGGTCACTATAACTTGTTCTTTATTACATTGGAATGTATCTAGTCTTCTCCAAAATCCAGGCATAATAAATTGTTGTATTATTAATCTAGAAAGTCTAGTCCTTTTCCAAATCCAAAATCCTTTTTACTTTTTATATTATTACATTGAAAAAGTCTCCAGACCCTTTTCAGAATAAGTCCCATAATTTTTATATTATTACATTAGAAAGTATCCCGACCTTTCCTGAATCCCCGGTCATATAATTGTTCTTTATATATCTGAAATGATCCAGACTCTTTTCCCGAATCCTGTTCACTAAATTGTTAAATTTTTTACATCTAAAAAGTATCCTGACCTTCTCCAGAATCCCCGGTCATATAACTTTTTATTTAACACTAGAATGATCCGACCCCTTTTCCCGAAACCTGGTCAATTAACTTGCTTATTATTACTCTAGAAATTATCAGACCCCTTTCCAAAAACCTGGGCAATAAACTTGCTATATTATTAATTGAAATGATCCAGCCCTTCTCCCGAATCCTGGTCATATAAATTGTTATATTATTTTTCTAGAAAATGTATCCACACCCTTCCCGGGTTTCTGGTTATATGATTTTTATATTATTACATTAGAAAAACATCCGACCCCCCTTTTCAAATCCTGGCACTTAATTTTTATATTATAAAAACTAGATATGTATCCAGACCCCTTTCCAGAATCACCCACTATATTTGTTTATTTTTAATTATTACATCTAAAAGTTCCCGACCTTCTCCGAATCCGGTACTAAAACTTGTTTATTTATTCATCTAAAAATGTCTCCGCCCTTCTCCCCAAATCTGTTACTAGTTTTTTTATTTACATCTAGAAATTTCCAGAAACCTTCCCAAATCCGGTCCCTATAAATTTGTTATTTAACATCTAAAATTTATCAGACCCCTTCTCCAGATCCGGCACTTTAATTGTATTTATTTTAATCTAATTATCCGCCCTTCTCCCGAAACCCTACTTTTAAATTGTTTTATTTTTACATTTTGGGGAAAGTATCGACCTTCTCCAGAATCCAGGGCAAATAAATTGTTGTTTATTTCATCTAGAAAAGTTCCAGCCCTCTCCGAATCCCCGTCAAAAAAAAATTGTTGTTTATTACATCTGAAATGTTCCAAAACCCTTTCCAGAATCCCGTCACTATAACTTGTTTATTTTCATCTAGAAATGTATCCAACCCCCAGAATCCGGTCACAATAACTTGTTTATTATTACATCAGAAATGTTTCCCAACCCCCTTTTCCCGAAACCTGGTCACTTTAATTGTTTATTTTTACATCAGAAATGTACAGACCCCTTTTCCACAATCCCGGCAAGAAATTGTTATATTACATCTGAAAGGGATAAACCTTTCCCGAATCCTGTTCACTAGAAAATTTTTCTATTTTTACATCTAGAAATGTTCCAGCCCTTCTCCCGAATCCTGGTCCTATAAATTGTTAATTATGAATCTAGAATGTAAACCAACCGTTTTCCAGAATCCTGGCCTATAATTGTTTTATTTTTATATCTAAAAATTTATGACCTTCTCCGAAACCAGGTCATTTTATTGTTTTTTTCTTCATCAGATTTTCCAGACCCTTTCCAAATTGGTCATATAACTTGTTTATTATACATCAGAATGTACCCGACCTTCCCGAATCCCGGTCCTATAAATTGTTTAAATTTTTATTAAAAATGTATCCCAACCCCTTCTCCAGATCCCCGGTCACTATCTGTTTATTTTAATCTAAAAATGTCCAACCCCTTTCCAGAAAAGGTCACTATAACTGTTATTTATTACATCTAGAAAAGTTCCCGCCCTTCTCCCAAAAAACTGGCACTATACTTGTTATATTATTTCATCTAAAATGTCTCCAGATCTTCTCCGAAGCCCGGTCATATAAAGTGTTTTTTATTACAACGAAATTATCCCTTTTTTTTGATTTCCCATGACAAAATTCCCCGGCGAGAGTTCCACAGTCCCCATGCTCTTACAGTAAAGAATCCCTTTCTGTGTTTTTTGCAGAAAACCCTTGTTCCCCTAGAAATAGAGTAGCCCCCTTTTTCTAAATACAGTCCCGGTCTAAATAGATATTGGAAGACTTCCCATAATGAAAAATTAAAAAATTTTTTTTAACATATTTATTATGTCCCTCCCAAAACCATTTTTTCTCAATAAATAACCCCAAATTTTTTTGGGTATTTGTAAATCCTTTTAAATTCGTTCGTTTCGCACCCTTTTAAGGGGTTAAGTCTACAAAGACTTTTTTTGTGCCTGGGGCCAAAAACTGTCCCCCAATATTCCCTGTGTGGTTAACCCGGATTGTTTAAAAAGGGGGAATAATGTTCCCCTCATTGCTCTTTTGCCCGTTTTTAATAAAACCCCCTGATCCTTTTGCCTTTGGGGTGCTGTGCACGAGGGTATAATTAAGGGGTTTCCCCGTCCCTTTCCCCTGTATTTACCCAGCGTTTTTTCCATGTAAACTGTAATGGGGTTTTTTTTTCCCCAGTGCCCTAACCCTTTCATTTACGGGGTTTAACCTCGCGCCACCATTCTCTGCCCCCGACCCCCAACCGAATCAGATCCCTTTGTAATAAAAATTTTATTATTGTGTTTTGATTCTTTACAGAGCTTAGTATCGTCTGCAAAATCGATAATTACTGTGAATCCTTTTCTAAGTTTTTAATGAATATTTTAAAGAGAAAGGGCCAATTGACCCCTGTGGTACCCCCCTAAAACAGGAATAGTCCCCGAGTTGCACCTTAATTAGCCCCTTTGTTTTTATCAGTGAAACCCGTTGTTACCCCCTTGCAAACATTTTTTCCCCCAGTCGAAGCCCTCCATTTTACTTACCACCTTTTTTGTGGAACAAGTATCAAACGATTTAGAAAAATCTAGATATATGACATCCAGTGCCTCACCCTGATCCAGTCAGCACTGACTTCCTCATAGAAGCAGATAGATTAGTCTGACAGACCCGCTCCTTCATAAACCACATGCTGGAACGCGTAATACAATTATTTTTCAGGAGATAATCCTGGATAGCAGCTCTGAGAAAACCTTAAACATTTTCACCTACACAGAGGTTAAACTTAACCGCCTATAGTTTTCCAGGATCACTTTTTTTTACTTTCTGCATATTGGCACCACATTTGCTATCACTCAATCCTTCAGGACACATACCCTGTTATTATAACAGTCCCATAAATATAAAAATAGAGGCCTTACTTAATTCCCTTAGGGGGTGTATACCATCAGGATCTGGTGATTTGTCTATTGTAATCTTCTTAAGGTGGCTCTCATCCCTTCTCCCATCAACAGGAAGGACATTTTCCTCCATAAATCCAGTGGAGAAAAAATTGCTTAATAGGTTAGCATTCTCCCCCTCACTCAATCTCCCTCCTTTCATCCACATTCTTCCCCATCTTTGGTTGAACTTGATGGACATACTGTATCTCTTTTTTCAACCGTATTAACTATGTAAGTATGTAACCCTCTACATTACCTCCCTCACTACTTTTCAAAGGGTCAACATTCTCATTTTCTATCTATTGAGTAAGTGATTGATATAAATACATATATTCTATTATAGTGTTATTACCAGGTAACAGAGATAAGTTTAAAAAAAATCAAGATAAATCTTCAATAGTGTTGAGCGATTTTTATCGACAAAGTTGAAATCGGCAAGGTTTTTATGGTGATCGAAATTTCCAGATCATTCGATAATTAAGGTTAAAATCTGAGCATCACTCTATAAGATCGCGCCTTTTTTTCGGCGCTTCCTGTAATTTGGCGCCAGCAAATCATATGAATGAATATAGCAGGTGAATGTGGCGACTGTCAGACTGGGTGTTAAGGTTGCGATTGCTGGAAAAAATCACATGACCTCGTTTTACATGAGTAACAGCTTTCCTGTTTCAAGCCTCAGTGGTCTCTCACGTCTCATAGGGAACGGAACTTCGCTCTGCCTGTGGGCCACAAGAGCAAGCGAAAAAGTCTAATTCTGCACAGAGAAACCTCCTGCTATTAGCAGTGATCCTTCAATTTAGTTAGATTTAGATTCTTAACAATTTTATGTAGTTAGCTAAGAATTTTAAAGCAGCATCTACCGCTGTAAAGTCACGGCCGAGGACGGGGGGGGGCCCCCGCGGGCGAACACAGACAAGCTCACATCTATAAAGAACATTGGATAAAGTTCACCAAGACTTAGTGTAGATATGTAGGGAATATTCTTTTTTTATTAACATTTGCTATTGAAGTATTTCCTGATAAAATTGGGCAGCTCTGAAACTTATATTGGGATAAAACATCATTTCTAGTAACAGCAGTCCTCTTTGTTAGCTGCAAAACTTCACTTTTAATTATCAGTATACATTCAGATAGGTGTACAATTTAAACCATTACACCTGTGGAAACTGTTTATATATCAACCTTGCACGTAAATTACAAACCAGCAATGCTTGTAGTCAGCACTCAGCCCAGTTTTTGTTGCCAAAAAATAACCGTGTAACGACCGAAATACATCACAGTTACGTGTTTTTTGACTTGTGCGCACCCAGTACAGGTCAGTGACGCAGCATCTACGGAAATCATACAACAGCAATTCTATATCTCACCACAGGTGAATTTGAAAGGTGCAAAAAATACAGTTTATTATCATCAAAACATAACAGTTACTGTTTTATGACTTTTTGCGCACCAACCAGTACTGTTCATTGACGCAGCATTCTTCTACGTAAATCTTAAAAACAGCAAGTCTATATTCACCACATGTTAATTGAAAGGTGCAAAAAAGAACAGTATATATATCAAACATAACAGTTTACGTGTTTTTTGATCTTTTGCGCACCAGTACTGATCATTGACGCAGCATCTAGGTAAAATCTTAAAACAGCAATTCTATATTCACCACAGGTGAAATTGAAAGGAGGCAAAAATACAGTTTATTATATCAAAACATAACAGTTACTTGGTTTTTTGACTTTTTGGCGCACCAGTACTGATCATTGACGCAGCATCAACGTAAATCCTTAAAACAGCAAATCTATATTCACACATGATTGAAAGTGCAAAAATACAGTTTATTTATATCAAAACATAACAGTTACTGTTTTTTGACTTTTGCGCACCCAGTACTGTTCAATTGACGCAGCATCTACGTAAATCTTAAAACAGCAATTCATATTCCACCACAGGTGAACTTGAAAGGTGCAAAAAATAGCAGTTTATTTATATCAAAACATAACAGTTACGTGTTTTTTGCCTTTTGCGCACCCCAGTACTGTTCATTCGCGCATCTACTAAATCCCTTAAAAACAGCATTTTCAAATATTTCACCCAGTGAATTGAAAGGTGCAAAAATACAGTTTATTATATCAAAACATAACAGTTACGTGTTTTTTATGACTTTTGCGCACTCCAGTACAGTTCATTGACCAGCAACTCTACGTAAATCTTAAAAACTGCAATTCTATATTCACCACAGGTGAATTGAAAGTGCAAAAAATACAGTTTATTATATCAAAACATAACATTACGTTTTTGACTTTGCGCATCCATACTGTTCATTGACGCAGCATTACTAAATCTTAAAACAGCAATTCTATAATCACCACAGGTGAAATTGAAATGTGCAAAAAATACAGTTTTTTTATATCAAAACATAACAGTTACGTGTTTTTGACTTTTGCGCACCAGCACTGTTCATTGACGCAGCATCTACGAAATCTTAAACAGCAATTCTATATTCACCACAGGTGAATTGAAAGGGGCAAAAATACCGTTTATTATATCAAAACATAACAAGTTACGTGTTTTTTGACTTTTGCGCACCCAGCACTGTTCATTGACGCAGCAAACTACGTAAATCTTAAAACAGCAATTTCTATATCACCACAGGGGAATTGAAAGGTGCAAAAAATACCGTTTATTATATCAAAACATAACAGTTACTGTTTTTTGACTTTTTGCGCACCCAGCACTTTCATTGACGCAGCATCAACATAAATCTAAAAACATCAAATTTATATTCACCACAGGTGAATTGAAAGGTGCAAAAAATACCGGGTTTTTTATATCAAAACATAACAGTTACGTGTTTTTTGACTTTTTGCGCACCCAGCACGTTCATTGACGCAGCATCTACTAAATCATAAAACAGCAATTCTATATTCACCACAGCCGAATTGAAAGTGCAAAAAATACCGTTTATTATACCCAAAACATAAAAAGATACGTGTTTTTTGGAATTTTGCCCATCCCCGATTTGTTGATAGACACCTTGCAGTTAAATTTTAATCCAGCAATTTTGTTTTTATTAGAGGGATTTGAGAAAAGCTGTGATATGCCGTCTTTTAATAAGAGACTTTCCAAAACTATTCCATACCTTCTCAAATTTTTATATTTCTGAACATGGAGCAAATGCAGGTGGGAAGCGAGCAAAGAGGGGGTAGCACATAGGTAAGGTACCCAGAGAAGGTGCTCCTTCCAGTGCTGGCGACAACACGCATGCCAGCGGATCGTCCATTTGCAGGACCGTCAGGCCTGTCATCGCTGGTCAGGGCCCTGTGAATCTAAATAACGAACATCGTCGCCAATCTGTCCTTCAGTGGTTAATGCAACCCCTTTTCAAC
>JAODAL010025267.1:0-58954 GCA_025379985.1 Phyllomedusa bahiana
TAAACAAAATCCAATTATTTAAACAAACGGGTTTTCTGTCAGTTTACACATCCCATAGAAAACAAAAATACAGGGGAAAAGGAAATATCACAGCAGTTAAAAGGGAGATGGTAGGGTTGTAGTACTTGAAATTACCTAAAAACCCCAAAATACAGGAAATGAAATAACACAGCGTTAGAAGGAGAGGGTGGGGTTGTATATTGAAACCAAGAAAACACAATACAGGGAAATAAAATATCCACACATTAGAGGAGATGGGAGGGTTGTAGTAGCTTGACATACCTTAAAAAAAAAACAAGAACAAAGCGATAAAGTGGAAAGCAAGCAATCCAATCTTATAAAATTTGGGTAAAAATTCATCAATCACTTAAAAAATGCTGCATTTAAGAAATGCGGAAAAATTAAAAAATCGGCAGACCAAGAGGTCTTGCAGACCACAAGGCACCAAAAAAAAATCAATATATATGATTGATCACTGCTTTCAGGGACAGAAATGGGGGGGGTTTATCAAGAAAGCAAAAGGGAAAAGTGTTTCAAAGGCTTTTAAACATATAAACACATCCTATTTTTTTGAAAACAGAGCTGGGGGTTCTAGAAAATTTACACATCCATAGAAAACAAATAAGGGAAATAAATAACACAGCATTAGGAGGAAGGGTGGGGGTTGTATACTTACATACCATAGAATACACAATACGGGAAAAAATGAAATTCCAGCATTGGGAGGAATGGTAAGGGTTGTAGTATTTACTACCATAAAAACACAATCGGAAATTTTTAAATATAACAGCATTGGGGGAAGGGTGATTGTATAGCTTGACATCCCAAGAAAACACAATACGGGGAAATTAAATTAACACATTAAGAGATGTGGGGGTTGTTAGCTTGACTACCAAGAAAACAAATACGGGAAATGAAATATACACAGCATTGGGAGGGATGTGGGGGTTTGTAGTACTTGACCCCATAGAAAACAAAAACGGGGGAAATGAAATATACCAGCATTAGGAGGAATGGTAGGGTAGTATTACATACCAGTGAAGAAACAAAGAACAAAGCGATAAGGGGGGGAGCAAGACAATCCAATCTCATAAATTCGGTCAAAATTCATCAAATGGGGGGGCGTGCTTGCTAGGCTGAGTAAGGACTTTGGCTCGCAGCCCTCACCCATATCCAAAGGGGAATCCAGGCTAATCAGCGGGCAAAAGGAAAATGGGGGAAGAACTCTAAAAAGCGCAAAAGGGCTGGGCCCCCTCTAAAAACCCCCCCGGGTGCATTTTTCAGGGGGGTATTTCCCCGGTACTTTTGGGGAATTTTTCGGGCCCCTTTTGGGGCCCTGAAGGGTGGAAAGGAAAAATGGCCGGGCCCCCCCAAGGGTGGCCGCGCGGAGCCCGGGCCCCCGAGGTTTTTGAGGGCTGCCCTCCTATGGCCCCCAAGGGACTTACCCTCCCCCCGCTCCCTTTACGCCCCCCAGGGGAGCCTTCGAGGGGCCCTGGTTTCCCGGCCAACTCCCCCGCCCAGGGAAACAGACCCTCATTTTTTGGCCCGCACCCACCCCACTCCCCGGGCCCCGGGCCGGGCCCACGGGGCCCCCGGGACCCTCATCTGCTGTGGGAAACCTTCCCTTTTGTCTTGCATGCCGCCGTGGACTCCCCCACTCCCTCGCCCCCTGAATTGGGCGGGGGCCGGGGGGCCGGAGGCAAAAATTTCCCCTCCCCCGTGCTCCCTTGGGGCTGATTTTTCCCCCCACGTCGGCGGAGCCGCAGACCCCGGGAATCTTCCCCCGCTGGGGCGCCATTTCCCCAAAACCCCCGGCGCACCGTCCCTGCGTGCAAACGCCGGAGTTTTCCCTTTCCCGGGCCCTTTTAGGGTGGGGAGACCGGGATTGGCCTACAACCTGGCGCGGACACCCAGAGGGCCCCCCGGGAAAAAGGGGTTTTAAAGGGGCCCCCTTTTTGACCCGGTTTTCCCCTATCATTTCTCCCCTCTCAATGCCCCTGGGGCCCCCCTCTTTTTATGCAGCCCCCTCCCCCCCCCTTGGCCAAGGGGAAGGGGGGGCCTTTTGGGGTTTTCTCCTACCGCCTCACTCAACCCCTTTCCCCCTCCTGGCTCTAGCTTACCTCAGCCCCCCAGGACTCTGCTTTTTGCTGAACTTGGGGCTTTAGGGGAAATCAACCCCACGAGCTGCCAAATGACCCCCGGGGGGCTCCTCCGGGGCCCCATTTAGCCATCTGCCCTCCCCCTGGGGGGATCCCCCCCCCCCTGGGGGGGGCCCCGTGCAGCAGGACCCCACGGGAAAACCCCCCTGCCTCCCAAATGACCGTGTGTTTCCCTCCTCCCCCGGACTGTGGAGCCCCTCCTTTGGGTGGGGCCCCGGCCCCCCCGGGGCCTGCGGATCTCCCTTCCCCTTTCTTGGGAAAAACCGGCCCCGACTGTACCCTACCTTCTTTGGGCCACGGGCTCTTCCCGGTTTTGGGCCCCCCTCTGTTTGCCCGGGGTCCGGACTGTCCTTCTCCTTTTTCCCAAATTCCACCCAACAATCTGGGAGTCCCTCTACTCGCTTCACTAAATCCTACCAGGACGGGGCGTTCTTTGGTCCCCCCCAAAACTGGCGGCCCCCCGACCCCTCCATCCCCTGTTAGTTCTATGTGCAAGGGTCCCCGGGCACCAAATCCCTTTTCATCCCCCCTTTTCCCCGTGGGCTCCCGGGCCCCCCTTGTTTTTCCCAGAACCAAAACCCCCCCCCCCCCTTTAAACCCAAACCCTTTACACTTCTGAACCCTTTAACAACCATCCAGAAAATTACCTACGAGGGGAAGAATTGCTTTTATAACCCCGCGACTGCTCGGGAACCAGAAGGGATTTTTTCCCAGCTCCGCCCCAGAAAAATAAACTGCAACGTCGAGCAAAAAATAATTTCCCCCCACAAGTCAAGGAAATCATCTTCCACCCCCCTTTCTGGGTTTAAAGGGGGTAGTTTCAAACAGCACACCGCCCCAAATGTTTCCCTTTACAGCAGCATCCCGGACTTTTTTGAAAATAGGGGGGACGCAAAAAATTCCGGGTCCGGGGGCTCCCGGGAAAAGGTTTTCCCTTCCCCTTATCTTTATTCCCCTTTTTTCAGCTATCTTCAAACATAATGGGCGTCCTCCAAACGCTCACATTTGAATTGGACGAGTCCACAGAGCCCCCCGCCTCCCGTCCCCAATGGCCCCACACCCTCGGGACTGATTCCGTTCCAATTTTTTTCCTGCTTAAAGAAGATATCATGGCCCCCAGTGAGGAATGGTCCGGGCCCCCGTTTTTAAGGGGGCACCTTTCAAAAACTATCCCGGGCCCCGCCCCCCACACTTTAAAACTCAGAAGTATGGGTTTCACCGATCCTCCAAATGTGCTCAAGGAGTGGGAATATCGCTATTTAAAGGGGGTTTCCCCCTTTGCCCTTATCGCCCGGCTTGGGGGGACCGTTCCCCATACATACCCTTTCCTTTAAAATTCCCCCGCCTTTCTACCGGAATTGCATATTTCGGATGTGTCCCTGCCCCGGGCGGGGCCCACTTTTATCCCCCCTTTTAATAAGAATCCTCGGACCGAACCCTGGAAAAAGATCCAAATCCCCCAGTCCCGGGGCTCCCCCCCCCCGAAGGTCCCCCAACAGACAACCCCCTTCAGCCCAAAAACCTTAAATTGGGGTCCCGGGTCCTGGCCCCCTCCCCAGGCTTTTGGGGGTTTAAATACCCGGGGCCCCTCCCCTTACAGCTTGTTTTTTTTCTTGCATTTTAGAGTGGGGGGGGTGTACAAAGGTCCCTTGGGGCTTTTTTCCGTTTTGCCCAGTGGTATTATAAAGTTGGCCTTTTTGGGGGGTACACTGTTACCTTTTTTATTGGGGTGACCCCCCTCTTTTATTTTGTTTTTTTGTTTTTTATTCATTTTTTAGCCTGGTTTTTCTTTTAATTTAAAAACTTTTTTCATTTGCTGATGGACTATTTGAACCAATCCTGTTTTCCCAAAGTTTCCCCCCAGTAGGTTGGGTTCCCCCCCCTAGCCAAAATTTTTTGGTTGGGGGGGGGGGGTTTTCCCCCGGGTTTTACAGATACTAGAACGGGTTTTTTATGCAGGGCCTTTCCCCCTGGTTTTTTTCTGTTTTTTTTTCTTTTTCTGGGCCTGTTCTTGTTTCTTTGTCCCTTTCTCCTTCCCCCCCCCTTGGGCCTTCGGATAAAGGGGGGTTCCCGCAGCGAACACCCAAAATTTTTCCCCCTTGGCCCAAAGGGGGGCTTTAATATTGCTTCCTCAACGCCAAGGGTTTTTTAACATCCCGGCGAAAAGCTCCCAAATCCTCTATATTTCCATAAGAAAACAGGGGCCCTGTAGCATGTTTTTTAGGGGACCCCCCTTTAAATCTCCCAGGCCCCCTGCCATTAAAAACAGGAAATTTTACCCCCTTGGTTTTGCGCCAAATATTCCCTTTTCGAAAAAGGGGGCGTTTTTCCCTTTGCCCCCACAAGTCCTTGCCGCACCAGGTTTTTTGGACTGTGGCATAGATTCGGGCAGATATATCATCCCGGTCCTGTCGATTAGAGGGCCCTTATCTTCACCATTCAATGTTTTAAAGCCCCTAACCAAAGGGGCAGGTTCCGTTTTTTTCTGGGAGTCCCCGGCCCCTGGGGAAACCCGGGGGGAGGGTGGGCAACATTTTTGGGTTGGGGGTTTTTTTTCTGGGCTCTCGAACCCCAAATCTGGGTTAAAACCCTTCCGGGGGACGTCCCTTTCCCCTATTCGGCCATCAAACGGTTGAAGAGGGCCCTTCTTTCGCTTTCAGCTTAGCGATAGTTGGCGCCTTTTTTAAAATCCTTCGGATCGGGAAAATTTTAGTTCTACTTTCCCTACCCCACAAATTTCAATAGTCGATTTGGGCTATCTCCCCGACCAAAATGGAGGGCCCCCCATTTTTGGGCATATTCCATTTGGGATGGGATTGGGCGGGTCAACCCCCCTTTTATATGCTTTATTTTTTGTCTCCTGTCCTCGGTTGCCCAAACACAGGGCCCGGAGACTTAATAATCCTTACTGACTGACTCGGGGCTGTTTTTGCGACGCTCAACATCGACCAAATTTGTCCTCGAAACCTTTAGAGGGAAAAGGGCGCTCCCACGTTTTAAAAGGGAGGCTCTGAAAAGGTTTTTTAAAGGGGGGGTTTCCCTTTCAAGCATTGGAGTCGTTTGAAGGGGGGAGGGCCCCCCCTTTTCGCAAAAGGCCCCTTCAAAAGGTGCATCATTTGGGACCCTCCATAAAAGGGCCCCCCTCCCCATCCGTCCTTCAGGAGTTACTCCTGGGCCCGCCCCTTTAGGGACCTCGCCCCCCTTCGAGGCCTGTGGGGTAACTGCTACAAGTTTGGGCGGGAGTTGATTCTAAGAGTTTTTGGAAAAAAGAGTGGCCGTCCCCTTGGCTAGAGCTTCCAGGGACCGAAGCTTCCTCTTTTGTCCCCCCGCATTAAAAAACCTCTGCAGGTAAATTTTTATCCCATTGTTCCGCCCATATAGCTCTGGGAATTTTAATTCGTATTATTCTTTAAACTATATTATTTTGGCCTTTCCCCAAAACCCCCTTGGGAAAAATTTAGTTAAAGGAAAAAAATTTTTTTAAAAAATGCCATTCAAAACTTGGAGGCCCCCTTTTTTAAATAAAAGCCTTTTTAAAAAGTGATAGGGCCCCCTTCCGGGGGGAAAAAGCCCCCGGGCCGGGTGGGGGTTTACCCCACATTTTTTAAAAACTTTGTTGCCATCCCTCTCCCCCCTCTTACTAACCACTTTTAATACCATTTCGGCCACTACTCCGATTCCTCCGACCCTCTCTGGGGCAAAATTTTACCCTGGGGCCCCAAAAAGGGTAAGGACCCCCAGCTATGTGGAAAAATTTCGGGCCCCTTCCCTCCTGAATGTGGACCTGAAATATACACCCAAATTTGTTTTGCGAATTTGCCCCTTTAAACCCCTCTTACCTACATTGATACACCCGGGCCAGGGGTTTGGTTTTTTTCCCCGGCAGGGGGGCTCGGGAAAAACCGCTCAAATCCTGGTTAATTCAGTATTCACCCCTCATAAGGTCTCCCTTTATGATCCCGCCCCTTGAAAGCTGAAAAAGCTTTTGACAGGATCTTTGGGCCCCTTTTTGCCCTCCACTCTTGCCCTGGGTTTGGTGGGGCCCCTTTTTTCTGGGCCCAAAATCCTGGGTCTATACAAGAACCCAAAACCCCCCCAGGGTGGAGTCAATTTGGAAAATTTATCTGAAACCCCTTTCTCCATTCGGGAAAGGCACTAAAAGGGGGGGCCCCCTTTCCCCGGGTTTCTCTTGTCCTAGTTATGGAACACCTACTGGAAGCCAAAAATTCTAAACCCCGGGTATCAAGGGGAACACAATCGGTGGTCGTGAATTTAAAAATTTCGGCTTTTGGGCCCATGGGCCTTTTGCTATATCAAACCCATCCCCTCATTTCTTTTCCCTTCCCCATTCCGAGCTACCCAAAAATTTTTTGCCTGGTCAAACTACAAAATCAATTACGAAATCCCAGGCTTTAAACATCCACGATAGAAACCAAAACTTTATGATGCCCTGAAGGGAAACTTTTTTCCTTTTCCCGGCCTGCCCCGGGGTTTTTCCCCATTTTGGGGGTTTTTAAACCCCCCTGCCAGGCCCGGGGTGACACCTGCCCCCACCCGGGCAAAAGCCCCCCCCGGGGCCCGGTGACCCCCTGGGGCCCCCTGCATTTTTCATTGGGAATCAGCTACCCCTGCTCCTACCTTCTTTTTTAAAACAAAGCAGCGCCGGGTGTGAAAGGAAAATTAAGGGGGCTGCGGACAAATGGAGAGGGCCCTTGGTGCTGCTGTGGGGGCCCCCCACCCCCAGTTTCCCCGCTGACAAACCCTCAGGGCTTAAAATCTGTGGTGTCCCGGGGCAGCTCCGCAAATGGCTGCTTCACTTACTGAGGCGGAGGGGGCTCCGGCCAGCAGAAAACTAAGTGAGCTCAGGGGGCGGGGCCCGGCAGCTCCCCGCTCAGGGGGCGGGGGCCCGGCAGTCCGTGCTCAGGGGGAAAAAGCACTGATGGCCCGGGTTCCTGTTCAGTGCCCGGCCCCCGCCCACAGGAAAGTGACAGATGAGCTCCCTGCAAAAAATGCCGTCCGCGGAGGATTGCCCATTAGGGGTTTAAATGGCCTTTTTAAAATTTTTCTACTGGGGCCCCCCCCCCACTAGCCACCTCCACCTCCCCGGGGCCCCCAGCAAGAAACCTTGGCCCCCCACCTCCCTGGGGCCTCACAAAACAGCCACCCCCACCTCCTTTTGGGGGCCCCACATGCAGCCCTTCCTCCCCCTCCCTGGGGCCCCCAGGGATGCAGCCCGTCCACCCCCCCCTTATTGTTTCCTCAGATTTCAGCCAGCCCCACCCCCCCTGGGGCCCCCAGCAAAGCAGCCCGCCTCCACCCCCCCTGGGGCCCCCACATCAGCCAAACCTCCACCCCCCCCTGGGGCCCCTTAAAAAAAACCCTGCAGGCCGCCTCCCATCCCCGGGGGCCCCACCCTGCGAAACCCCCCACCTCCCTGGGGCCCTCACCAGCTAGCCCCCCTCCCCCCCCTGGCCTTTAGCATGCGCCAGCCCCCCCTCCCGGGGCCTCAGCATGCAGCCCGCCTCCACCTCCCTGGGGCCCCGCATTTTAACCTGGGGCCTCCACCTCCCCGGGGCCTCACAGCAGCCAGCTCCACCTTTCCCCGGGGCCCCAAAAGCTAAACCTGCCTCCACCTCCCTGGGGCCTTAAACATGCGCCAGCCTCCACCTTCCCCTGGGGGGCCCCAGCATGAGCCAGCCTTTCCCCCTTTCCCGGGGCCTCAGCATGTAAGCCAAACCCCCACCTCCCTGGGGCCTCAGCATGAAGCCAGCCCCCCCCTCCCTGGGCCTCAGCTTTCACCAGCCTCCCCCTCCCTTTGGGGCCCTTTAGGGATGGGAACCAAACCTCCCCTCCCGGGGCCCCAAAATCTGGGCCCCCCCTCCAACCCCTTGGGGCCCCAGCTTTCAGCCAGCCTTTCCCCCCCCTGGGGCCCCAGAATTTCACCAGCCTCCCCCCCTGGGGCCTCAGCATGTAGCCCCGCCTCCACCTCCCTGGGGCCTCAGCATGAAGCCAGCCCCACCTCCCTGGGGCCTCAACATGCACCAAACCCCCACCTCCCCGGGGGCCTCAGCCCTGGCAGCCTCCTCCACCCCCTGGGGCCCCCAAACGCTGCCCGCCCCCCCACCTCCCTGGGGGTCAGCTTGTAGCCTTCCTCCCCCTCCCCGGGGCCCAGAATGCGCCTGCCCCCCACCCCCCTGGGGCCCCAGCATGCAGCCAGCCCCACCCCCCTGGGGCCTCAGCCCCTTTCAGCCCCCTCACCTCCCCCGGGGGCCCCAGATCAGCCAGCCTCCAAATCCCTGGAAAAAAAAAAAAAAAATTTTCCCCATGTAGCCTCCTCCACCACCCCCGGGGCCTCACATGGGAGCCCGCCTCCCCCCTCCCTGGGGGCCCCGCATGCAGCCCCCTCCCCCTCCCTGGGGGCCCCAGCGTAGCCCGCCTCCACCACCCTGGGGCCTAACATGTACCGCCTCCCAAAATCCCCCGGGGCCTTTAGGGATGTAGCCCCCCACCCCCTCCCCGGGGGCCCCAGCATGTAAAAACCCGCCTCCCCCTCCCCCGGGGGTTCCCCCAGCTACCCGCCTCCAAACCCCCCGGGGGCCCCACCCTGTAGCCTTTCCCCAAACCCCCCCGGGGCCTAACCCCTGCCTGCCTCCCCCTCCCCCGGGGGCCCCACATGCACCAGCCCCTCCCCCCTCCCTGGGGGGCCCCAGAAAGTAGCCTCCCTCCCCCCTCCCGGGGCCTCAAACCCCTGCAGCCCGCCCCCCCCCCCCCGGGTTTTACATGGGAAACCTGCCCCCACCTCCCCGGGGCCCCCACATGTTTCCTGCCCCCCACCTCCCGGGGCCCCCCCCCATGTAGCCCAAGCCTCCCCTCCCCCGGGGGGCCCCAGCAGTAGCCCTTTTCCTTCACCTCCCCCGGGGCCTCAGCATGTAGCCAGCCTCCACCTCCCTGGGCCTCAGCAAAGCCCCCACCTCCACCTCCCTGGGGCCTCAGCAAATTTTCAGCCAGGGCCCCACCCTCCCTGGGGGGCCCCCAAAAATTCAGCCCGCCTCCCCCCTCCCTGGGGGCCCCAGCATGCAGCCAGCCTCCACCTCCCCCTGGGGCCTCAGCCCTGCAGCCTGCCCCCCACCCCCTGGGGGCCCCAGCATGGGGCCCCCTTTCCCCCTACCCTTTTGGGGCCCCACCATGTTCCTTTCCTCCCCCCCTCCCTGGGGGCCCCAGCATGCAGCCACCCCCCCCATCCCTGGGGTTTTTCACATGTAGCCTTCCTCCACCTCCCTGGGGCCTTTAGCAAAGTAAACCTGCCTCCACCCCCGGGCCCCCACCAGCTAGCCTGGGCCCCCACCCCCTGGGGGCCTTTCCAAAACCCGCTACCTGGCCCCCACTCCCGGGGCCCCACATGCGCCCCTCCACCCCCCTGGGGCCTCAGCATGTAGCCCCCTTCCCCCCTCCCTGGGGGCCCCAGCAGCGCACCCGGCCTCCACCCCCTGGGGCCCCACTTTAGCCCCGCCCCCCACCTCCCTGGGGGCCTCCATTTTACCCGCCTCCCCCCTCCCCGGGGGCCCCGGGATCAGCCTGCCTCCACCCCCTGGGGCCCTCGCATGTAGCCTGCCTCCACCCCCCTGGGGGCCCCCAGCACCCGCCAAACCTCCACCTCCCTGGGGGCCCCCCCCAGCATGCAGCCAGCCCCCACCCTCCCTGGGGCCTCAAATGCAGCCCGCCTCCACCTCCCTGGGGCCTCCCATTTCACCAGCCTCCCCCCCTGGGGCCTCACATGCACCGCCTCACCCCCCTGGGACCTCAGCAGCCCGCCAGCCCCCCCCTCCCTGGGACCTTTACATGGAAACCAGCCTCCCCCTCCCCGGGAACCCCAGCAGGGAGCCAGCCCCCAAACTCCCGGGGGCCCCAGCACAAACCAGCCTCCACCACCCTGGGGCCTCAGCATCAGCCAGCCTCCATCTCCCTTGGGGGCCTTAGCATGTAAACCCGCCCCACCTCCCTGGGGCCTTTACCAACTAGCCCCCCTCCATCTTTCCCCGGGGCCCCAAAGCAACCACCTCCACCTCCCTGGGGTCTCAGCATGCGGCCCCGCCTCCCCCCCTGGGGGGCCCCCCCATGTACCTGCCTCCACCTCCCCGGGGGCCCCACCAAAACTAGCCACCTTTCCCCCTCCCCCGGGGGCCCCAGCATGTAGCCAGCCTCCCTCTCCCCCGGGGGTCACATGCAGCCCGCCCCACCCCCCCTGGGGCCCCCAGATGGGAGCCCGCCTCCACCCCCCCGGGGCCTCAGCGCAGCCAGCCCCCACCTCCCTTGGGGGCCCAAACATTCCTTCCTCCACCTCCCTGGGGCCTCACATGCACCCGCCCCCCACCTCCCGGGGCCTCAGCATTTCAAACCCCCTCCACCTCCCTTGGGGGCCCCCAGATGCACCCGCCTCCACCTCCCGGGGCCTCAGCATGAACCAGCCTCCAAACCCCCCTGGGGGCCCCACCCCCAAATTGCCCGCCCCCACCTCCCTTTGGGGCCCAGCCAAAACAGCATGCCTCCCCCCCCTCCCTGGGGCCCTCAGCATGCAGCCCGCCTCCACCTCCCTTTGGGGGTCAGCCCTGCAGCCTGCCTCCACCTCCCCCGGGGGCCCCACATGAAACCGCCTCCACCTCCCCCTGGGGCCCCCACATTTCAGCCACCTCCACCTCCCTGGGGGCCTCAGCTTTCAGCCCCCTCCCCCCCTGGGGCCTCAGCCCTTAGCCAGCCTCCACCCCCCGGGCCTTTACCCCTAGCCAGCCTCCCCCCCCTGGGGGCCCCAGAAAGCCCGCCCGCCTCCACCTCCCCCGGGGGGTCAGCATGGGGAAGGGGCCCCTTTTCCCCCTCCCTGGGGGCCCAGGGATGCAGGGCCCGCCCCCACCCCGGGGGCCCCAGCCCTGTAGCCGCCCCACCTCCCTGGGGCCTCAGCAGCAGCCACCTCCACCTCCCTGGGGGGCCCCACATCACCCCCCTTTCCCCCTTCCCCGGGGGTCAGCATGCAGCCAGCCTAACCCCCTCCCCCGGGGCCTACCATGTTTGCCTGCCCCACCCCCTTCCCTGGGCCTTACCTCCTCATCCTACTCAGCCCCCTGCTCCTTGTGGGTCCTCCCCCTTTGCGAAACTAGTAGTTGGTAAGTAGGGGTTTGGTCAAAAACCCCTTGTGCCCAACTCCCCATGTAAGGCCCCAACCCATTTTCCACGGGATCTGTAAGCCGGCTTTCCTTTTTCTGCTGCGATCCCCGGGATCAGCAGGGGCCCGACTGGTGGGAGCCGGGTTCCCCGGATGCTGTGGGGCCCTTTCCGACGGTTACCAAATTTTTCACCCGCTTTTTGTAACACTTACCTAAAAGGGGGCCAAAAATTTTTCCTACCTGCCTAATTACTACTTTCCCAAAAGGGGGTCACCCCTTTACTGAATTTAAAGGGGGCTTTCCATGTCCGTATGGGTGGGGTTAAACCGCCTGATAAAAAAATAAAAAGCAAAAATAACTAAAGGGCTTTGTACAAAAAGGAGCCCCAGACTGTCTGTGGGAAAATTTTAAAAAGTTTTGGGGGAAAAAAGGGGGCAACTAAAACCATTTGGGGTTTCTATGTAAGGGGGGTCGTACACGGTGGGGGAGAGGAAAAAGTTTTGGGAAAAATGAGTTTGTCTAAGATGTTTGTTGGTAAATTTTGCAGAGGGCAGTTAAGGGTGGGGAAGTTTATCATGGGGTTTAAAAGCCCGGGGAAGAAAAGGAAAAGAAAAACGACCTCAACGATAAGCCGTCTCCTGTGAGTTTTTTGGGTGTCCCGGGGGATTTTGCTTCTTTTTGGTTCAAAGCTGTATTTTTTGTCAAGTGAACTTTACCCCTTTAAAAACCCGGGATTGTAAGTTTTTATCCCGCATTTATATAGGGGCAAAGGCCTTGTCCCTAATTTTAAAAAACAATGTACGCTTGTCCCTAACCCGTGAATTAAAGCTTCTGTGCACCAATTTACTTTCTTGTGATGTTATAGTGGGGTTTATTACAGCAAATGGGGGATATTTTTGTGGGGTCTGGGGGGGAATATTTATGTGGGGGCGGATTTTGTTTTGTGGGCTCGTGGGGGGAAATTGTATGGGGCGGGAAAATTTTTATGTGGGGTCGTGGGGGCGGATTTGGTATGTGGGCACGTTGCGGCGGATATTGTAAGTGGCTCGTGGCGGCGGATATTGTATGTGCTCGTGGCGGCGGATATTGTAATGGGGCTCTTGGCGCCGTGATATTGTTTGTGGGCTCGTGGCGGCGGATATTGTATGTGGGGGCGGATATTGTATGTGGGGCGGATATTGTATGTGGGCTCGTGGGGGCGGATATTTATGTGGGGGGGCGGATATTGGTATGAGTGGCTGGTGGGGTTTTGTCCAGGGCTGATTTGGTCCCATCCGGCCCTGCCGCAGACCCCTCTAGATTATTTTGAGACAATTTCCACCATTGCTTTCCAAGTTCCCATCATTGAAGACCTGGTCCCAGCGGGACTTCTCCATGGTTCGGACAGAAAGAACAAGTTGAAGATGTCCATTCTTCCTAAATTCCTATACCTCCTTCAGACGATTCCCAACTTTATTCCCAAAACCTTCGGGAATAAGGTTACTCCGCCGCTTTAGTGATTTTATTTGCTCTCTCGCCGCCCCAGAATTAGTCCGACACCTTACTTTCTAAGCCCAAAACCGCTGTGGGTGGTCCTCCCGACGGCCGCTGTATTATCTGCGGCGGCTTATGCCTAGTTTGTGGACTTGATCCACACTCGCAGGGGAAATTAATGGTTCACATTGCCTCCACCTCTGTCCCCGGTCCCTGGTATCCCTTCCGTGGGCCCCTGAGAGCTCTTTATCAATGACTGCGATGTCCTTTAGTACGACCCATAACCTACTGACCAACCATAGGGCTAAAAAGTCTGAGGCACTCTTAGATTTAAAGTGTCTTTTGCGGTTTCTGATAATCACTTATCTTCGCGGCTCCTCACGAGAATTTCGTTCCTGGACGCTCTAGAAAAACCCTCTCGTCTCCCCCATATTCACAAAAAGGGAAACTTCTCTCCCTTTCGGAGCTAGTACAGGACAGATGCCGGACTCCTAGGAATTTATTTGAGTATGTCCAATTGCGGCATTTTTTTCACTACTGTTATTAAAAAGACTAACTTCAATAGGCCCTAACCCCGATGGAAAGAATAGTGTTTTTCTTCCTCGTCCCTAGAACACTTATCTCACAGATCTAACCTGTGGTCCTTTTCCCATGCTGGACACTCTCTCCTCTCTTTTTTGTGCGGCTTGGGAGAAGGAGCTACAGAAGTCTTTCACTACGGATCAATGGAAGAAATGTTTCTACCTTACCCACAAAGCCGTTATTGCGAGCAAGTCCCAAGAGACGAGTTATAAAATCCTTTCCAGGTGGTATAGGGTGCCGGTACTCCTACACAAATGGTTTCCTTCTGTCCCAGGAACGTGTTGGCGTTGTAATCAGGAGCCGGGAAACAATGGACCCATATATGGGTGTGGGGATGGTGTGGCTATCAAGGGTTTTCTGGGCAACCGTTACTACGGGCCATCGCTGGACATGCTACTGGGTCTCAGTAGCCCGAATTCTCCAGAGGCTTACGCTATTAGTTTATGTTTCAACTTCTCTAGCTACTTATAAGAAATCCCTGATTTGACATCTCATCAGCTGCAAAACTGTTTATACCTAGCCCTGGCGCCAACCACACCCCCTCTGTAGGTGAGTGATTGAAGAGGTTTCCTTCCTCTAAGACATATGAGGAACTGATAATACACTCACATGATGAATGCTACCAGTTTTTTGCGCACCTGACTCCCGTGTCCAATTACAGACTTCCCGATGCCTTTAAAGCCCTTTCGGGCTAGTTGGAGTATTGGATTGGGGGTTCGGGTGTTCTTTATTCCCTTGGCGTATGACATTGCCCTTCCTTTCTCAGTAGTATTACATCCTACGTACTCAGCATGCGTTCTCCACCTCGTGATCCGATGGTCCTCTACTCCTCCCCTCCCTTCCCTTTTTTTTTTTTTTTTTTCTCCTTCCTTTTTTTTATCTTGTTGTTATTTTCTTGACCTGGTTGAACTATCACTCTCACAGTCCTGAAATGGTTCTGCATATGTTTGCATACTCTTGTTTTTTTTTCTTTTACTTTTTTGTTCTCATTTCAGACATGCATGTTTGTTCATGTCTTTATCATTTTACCTCCATATGGGATGTGACTTGAGACATATGTTTTTTTGGGTCTTTGTTGTAAGAAAAATGTTTAATTACACAGACTAAATTTAAAAAAAAAAAAAAATTCATCAATAACACTTGCAAAAATGCTGTCACTTAAGAAATGCTCGGAAATGAATAAATGCTGTCAGACCAAGAGGTCTGCAGACCAGCAAGGCCCCAATATATTATAATCAATATAATTGATTAGATCACTTCCGCTTTCAGGTGACAGAAATGGTGGGTTATACAGAGATAGCAGAAAGGAAGTGTTTCAAAAGGCTTTCTTAAACATAAAACACATCCTATTTATTTGAAACAGAGCTGAGGGTTTCTAATGCAATTTACACATACCAATAGAAAACACAATACAGGGGAAATTGAAATATACACCGGAGTTAAGGAGGGGGAGATGGTGAGGGTTGTAGAGCTTGACATACCATAAAAACACAAATACAGGGAAATGAAATATACCAGCAGTTAGGAGGAGAGTGTAAGGGTTGTAGTAAGCTTGACATACCATAGAAAACCACAATACAGGGACAAGAAATATAACATCATAAGGAGGAGATGGTGAGGGTTTATGTAGCTATGACATACCAAAAGAAAACACAATACAGGGAAATGAAATATACAACCGCAGTTAGTAGGAGATGTGGAGGAGGTTGTAGTAGCTTGACATACCCATAGAACACAATATAGGGAATGAAATAATAAACAGACAGTTAGGAGAGATGGTGAGGGTTGTAGTAGCTTGACATACATAGAAACACATACAGGAAATGAAATATACACAGCAGTGAGAGGAGATGGTAGGTTGGAAGTAGCTCTGACATACCATAGAAAACACAATAACAGGAACATATCAATATACACAGCAGTTAGGAGGAACATGTGAGGGTTTAAGTACCTGATATAACCAAAGAAAACACAATACAGGAAATTAAATATCACTACACACCGCATTAGGAGGAGATGGTGAGGGTTGATAATCCCCCCCGCCCACGCTTTGACATAGCATAGAAACACAATACCAGGGAAATGTTAAATATAAACAGCAGTTAATATGGAGATGATGAGGGTTGTAGTAGCATGACATACCATAGAAAACACAATACAGGGAAATGAAATGTTATAACAGCAGTATAGGAGGAGATGGTGAGGGTTGTAGTAGCTTGACATACCATAGAAAACACAATACAGGGAAGTGAAATATACACAGCAGTTAGGAGAGATGGAAGGTTTGTAGTTAGCTGACATACCATATGAAAACACAATACAGGATA
The DNA here is from genome assembly GCA_025379985.1 of Phyllomedusa bahiana. Classification (NCBI taxonomy): domain Eukaryota; kingdom Metazoa; phylum Chordata; class Amphibia; order Anura; family Hylidae; genus Phyllomedusa; species Phyllomedusa bahiana. The sequence goes on from JAODAL010025267.1 coordinate 15,697, forward strand.
TGAAAAATAAACAGCAGATAGGAAGATGGTGAGTGTAGTACTTGACATACCAAGAAAACACAATACAGGGAAATGAAATATACACAGCAGCTAGGAGGAGATGTTATGTTAGTAGAAGCTTGACATACAATAGAAAACACAATACAGGGAAATTAAAATACACACAGTTAAAGGATGGAGATGTGAGGGTTGATAGTAGCTTGACAAACCATATAAATCACAATACAGTGAAATTAAATATACACAGCATTTATGAGGAGAGGTGGATTAATAGCTTGCATACCATAAAAACACAAACAGGGAAATGAAATAGTACACAGCAGATTAGGAAGAGGATTGTGAGGGTTACTATACTTGACATACCTGTGAAAAACAAAGAACAAAGCGATAAGGTGGGAGCAGAGACAATGCCAAGTCTCATACAATTCGGTCAACACTCATCAATATCACTTCAAAAATGCTGTCACTTAAGAAATGCTGGAAATTGATAAATGCTGGCAGACCAAGAGTCACACATAGCCCGCATGCTTTAGTAAAGCATCCGGGGAGTCAGGTACGGACACAGCATCATTGCTGGCACCGCTGCTGTGACTTAGCTGTGGGGATCGTGATAGATCACGACACCTAAGGGTTAATGCATGAGGCCAGCAGTAATATACCGCTGGTCCCATGTGGCAATTGTGCGGGGCTCGCTTGTGAGCTCGCACAATGTGCAGGATGTACCGGTACATCCTATGTCAGGAAGAGGTTAATACTTATGTAGCCGTATAAAACATCTGGATCTAGTCAGATGGCAAATTTGGGATCAGGAATGAAATCTCCCTCCCTTCATCCACATTTTTCCCTACCATTGGTTGAAATTGATGATCATATATCTTTTTTCAAACGTTCTATGTGACTATTGAACATAAATAGGAAATTTACATTCTATAGTCTTTTTTTTTTTTTTTTAGAATTTTATTTCACAGAAGCACCATTAACAGATTTTGCACACAATTACTTGCAATACATGAACTGCAGATTATACATTATGCTTAATCTTAAAATAAAAGCAAACATGTTACCTTAAACGTCAGCCCAACAGGAACTTCTGAATTTTGTTTTTTTCACCCCTTAAACTAACCTCCCCCCTAAAGGTATCCCCAACTAGTACTCCTTTATCCCCTAAACAAACAATATCTAAATTCCCAAAGGTACATTTCTGTTTTTTCCTTTAAATAATACTCCCTAAATTTTTAAAGGTTCCATCATTCCTTTAATTTCAACTGTAGCTAAAGTACTGGATAATGTAAGGCTTCCATTTCTTAAAAATGCTTTGGAACAATTATCCTTATCCCTTTCCGTATCTATTTTTTCTATAAAAAACATCTCTCTTAGACATTCAATCATCTCCGCCTCGTCTGGGACTGATGCTTATCAATGCATTAAAAATGCCTTAAAATACAGCTAAAGCATCACAATAAGCCCTTTACTGTCCACCTAAAGTCAGTGGCCTCTCGCGCCTTAGACTTTTTAAACTATGTAATGGAAAAGAAGAACTCCCAGGCGTCATAAGGAATCAATATCCCACATTCCTTAACTCATACCAGCACTTTCCTCCAGGTGCTCTCTATCTCAGGACATGACCATAAGCATTGGATTTATGTATCCCTCTTGTCTTGCTTGCATTTGGAGATTCATCCCAAATACTGAGCCCTAATCTTGTAAGGAAAAATTAAATGCGTAGATGGCCCTAGGGGCAATCAGAAAAAAAACTCCCTCCACTGACATTAGCCGTCCCTTTCCCAACCAAACCCCTTACTCTCAAAAATTTTCCTCATGGAATCCCCCCAAGTTTTAAAATCTAACCCCCCAAAGCTTTAACATTGATTGTGCCCCCCCCAATCGAACCCACTCTGTGAAGAACTCTTTTAAATTTGAGATAAAAAACCCTTTGCCCCTCGATTTTACTAAATCCCTAAAATCCCTATTCCCTCAGCGCCCCCCAAGATTGGATATAGTAGCTTTAAAAAAATTCTGCCTGAGTATTGAAACACTTGACTTTGGCCAAACCCAAAGGTCCCGTTTAACTATCCCAGGACATAACGTCCCCTCCTGATTAAAAATTTTCCCTTTAAAATGATTGATCCCCTTTTAATTTTCCAGGGGGGAATAAGAATTCCCCGTGCCCGCCGAAAAGAAGGGGTTTCCACAAAAGAAAAGGGTGAAACAAACAGGGCCCCCTTTTTGAATAGTTTTCAAACAGTCTTCATGTCGAAAAGCGTATCCCGCAAATAAGCTCTGTTTGACCTTCGGAAAATGTTTTTTATCCCAAAATAAAATCAAAGCTTTCCAAAAGGCCGGGGGGCCCCCAAATTTGAATTCCAGATCTTATTTGAAAACCCGTTCCAACCCCCTACCCGCCCCCTAATATGCTTCCACATCCTACCAAGTTATACAACCTGACGTTGGGAAGTGTGCACCTCCCTGCCCTTTCCCCTACTGTCACTTCCTGTGCTAATCCTGGGCTGCTTGCCCCCCCAATTAAAAACTGATAAACGACCCTCTCAAGAATTGTTTCCCCCAATTTTTTAAATAAAATCTGAATTTTCTAAAGTTTGGAAGCTCGCAAAAAAAAAAACATTTTTTTTAAGGTGAATGCACCCATGACCGAAAGTGGAAGATCCATCCTTTTATCTCTCTGCCTTATTTTTTTTAAAAAAAAGGGGCCCATAATTTTAAAAATTTGTTATAAGGGGTGAAATAAAAAACTTCATTTTGGATGTAAAATGTAAGGTGGGGTTTTTTAACACCTCCACTTCCTAATTTCCCTTGTAAATTTTCAGCTGGGGGAACCCAACTGCAACATTGACACTTACTCCCATTAACACAAAAACCGAAAATGCACCAAACTATCCAAAGTCTTAAACCTTGACTATTGACTTTTCGGACTTCAAAAATAACAATAAGATTGAAAAAAAAATCATTTTTTCTCTATAGCTTGCCTATTTAATCCCCTAAATCAATGGGGACCGTATCAAATGGATCGCCAAGGGCTCCAGCGCTAAATTAAATAAAGGCGATAATGGACAGCCTTGTCTTGTCCCTTTCTGCAAATAAATTGGCAATGACAAAAAGCCAGGTGTATTTACCCTCGCCCCGTGGGGTTATACATGGCCTCTATTAATCCTAAATAAACCCTATACCCACTTATCGAAAACTAACCCTAAACCTTTCCAATTTACGTTGCGAAAGCTTTTTTGCATCGTAGCTAAAAAAAGCTGGGGTCTGCATCTCTAACTAGCCTGTTTACATATTCTAGAACGACAAAAACCGTCTGATATTCTTTTAAAAAAGGAAACCCCCGGGCGAACCCCATCTGAGCCCCAATAAGCTTCGGGATTAACATCGCCCCCATTTGCTAGTATTTTTGAAAATCTTTACTCCTGGTTGTCAGAGAGAAGGCGGTAAGATTCGGAGCCGGTTGGGGCCTTCCCTTTCTTTTGCAGCACCTTTATTTATGCCGGTCCCCCGGGGGCTGTAACATCTCTTTTTTTGATAATTCCCCCAAACAACCCCCTTAACGTATCCGAGAAGCCTCCTTAAGACTTATAAACCCTCCTGGCAACCCATAGGTCCTGGAGCTTTTTTAGGGGGAAGATTTTTAATCACCGCAGCCCCAAAACCCTCCCCCACAACTTCTGCATTTAGGAAAATCCCTAACTTGGGTCCGATAAAGTAGCATGTCAATCAGACGAAAAAACTCCTCCCCTATGTTTTTTATTATTTTTAACCTCCCTAGGTATCCCTGGACCATCTCCCACTTCCATGATTTGAGACCATAAAAATTTAGTAACTCCCACTCTTCCCCTTAGCCTAATTAGCCAACAAACTTCCCTGCCTTGTTCCAAAATTTAAATATGGGATACCCTAAATCTGATCATCATAATATCGATTCCACTCTTTTCTGTTTTAAGTTACCAAAATTTCACCTAGATATCATCCATTATATCCTTATTTTTGCAGCAGATTAATTCGCGAGGAAGGTAGTGTAACGCCTCCCCTCAAAGCCCGCGTTTGCCCAATCATAGTTACTCCTCAGTTTCTTTTTTTTTTGCTGCCAGATACAACATAATTCTGCCCCGTAACACTGCTTTCCCTGTATCCCAAAACAGCATGGGTGATTCTGCATACCCGTCATTATCTTTTTCATATTCTTTCTCACCACTGTACCAACAAATCTGTAAACAGCTCATCTCTCAAAGGGAGGTGGGCAATTTCCAAATGAATCCGTCCTCTAGAAGATCTCGCGCAACAGAATAAGTCACAAGGTGAATGATCCGAAATTCACCATATCCCCTATAGTCACTACATGCTTCCCACTCTCCCACTAATTTTGGAGTTTGCCAGGAAATAGTCCAACCTGAACCAGGAATTGTGAGCATGTGAGAAATGAGTATACTCCCTTTCTGCCGGATTTAATACTCTCCAAGTATCTACAAAAGTATCTATCTGAATAACAGACTCTTCCCTTTGTCCTGAGGTGGAGCAGATGTACCTGCTTTCCTCCTATCCTCTAAATTATGCATAACGCAGTTGAAATCCCCGTCCCAGATAAGAGGATTCCTTCTTCACCCAATGTACGAGCTACTCTGTTTCCAAATCCCCAAAAATCATTTATCCGGGTTATTTTGGCCATAGACATTTGCCAAATTGAAAATCCCTGCCGGGGATTCCACCTTCATAGTGAGAACTCTACCCTCTCCATCAGAGTCTAACGCAAGGATCCTACAGGGAGAGTTTTTGTGTATCAAGACCACCACCCCTGCTTTCCCCCCAACTGCAGCTGATCCCTTCACCTCCCCCACCCATAACTTTTTCAAACGGAAAAAAATCTTTTTCCTCCAAGTGCGTCTCTTGTAGCAGAGCCATATCTACCCTTAACCTCTTCAAATGCCTCAAGATAAGCATCCTCTTTTGGGGAGAATGTAACGCCTTCATGTTCCATGAAGCGATTTTCATTGTATTAGCCATTATCCCAGTGTTTCCGGTCTACGAAGTTAAAAGATAAGGAGTATCCACCCTTCCCTCCTCCCCAACTGAACCCACTAAACCAACTAGAAACCTCATCTCCTCCTCCAAATATCCTTTCTCCTTCTTGTGGGCTTCTCTTTTTTCGCACATCCTTATGTGAGGCAAAATCCTGTTAACCTACTCCTTTCAATCCTGACCATAACTTCCCCACCCGCCATAAGAAAATGGTGTAACAAACATATCAGAAACATCCTAATCCTACATCCATCCGAAGCCCCTCGCCCTCCCCTGTCCCACGCTTATCAATTAACAGCCTCGTAATGGTAAACCGTTAATATGAACAGCTGAACCACAATAATCAGTAGAGATGGGCGAATTGATATTCTAACGAAATGAATACGTTAGAATTTTTCAGAAAACATCGGTCGGAACGAAGTGAACTCGAGAAACGAAGCGTGGAACGAAGTTTGATTTTAATTTATAAACTGGCTGCGAGCACATGAACGTTACATGGGGCAATGCACTCTGGAGGAAGAAGGGTAAGCCCTGCTGACATGTCAGAGATGAAGCCAATCAAGAACCGGGGGATTCTGTGACGTCACCGCACTAATAAGACCCCGGCGCGACGCTGGAGCTCATAACCGCTCTCACTGTACTGAACAGGGAAGGTGCTGCCTGCAGCTGCTTATGTTAGCTGATACTAAAGAACTCATTTTTTATACAGTAATTTTTTGTGGGGTGTCTCAGTCTCAGCTTGTCTCAAGACATCATTCTCTTAACGTTCTATTTCTGATTTTGTGGGGTATTTTGATCTGAAGTTCATTGTGTGTCCAGTGCAGCTAGCATATTACGTTTTAATGCTATCTGCTCACTGCACATTGAATATCCAAGGTGATCTAAGAAGCACTGTTCCTGTTGTATTCACTTAAAATAAAACACGCTTTTTTTTACAATACAAATTACCACTTTCATTTTGGCGTGCTCAATTCCTTTTGCGCAATTTAACATCCAGGGTTTAATTAAGCGTTGTTCTGCTGCTGTGTGACTAAAAAAGAAACCGTCTTTTCACCCGGCAAAAAATACATTTTTCCTGTACCTAATTCACAAGCAAGCGAAGGTTAAATTACAAGTTTTTTCTCTTGTTTGTGTACAGTACAAAACACGCCAATTGTAACACGCTACAAAGCAGTAGAATTTTGGCTACTCAAATAACTTTTGCACAATTTATATCCAGGGTTAATTAAGCGTTGTTCTTGCCTGTTGTGGTGACTAAAAGAACTGTCTTATTTTTCATCCGGGCAAAAAATACCTTTTTCCTGTAGCAATATTCACAAGCAAAGGTTAATTACAAGTTTTTCCTCTTGTATTGTGTAAGCGTCAAATACATGCCATTGGTACATGCTTCAAAGCTGGTAGTTTTTTGCTGCTCAATTCTTTTGCGCAATATACATCCAAGGGTTAACTAAGTATCTTTCTGCAGTTGTACTCATAAAAAGAAACATAGTTTTTCCACTGCCACAGAAAAAAAATTCTGTAGCATAATTCATATCCGAAGGTTTAATTAAAGCATGTTTGTGCTTTTTATAATCATTAAAATACCCAGAGTTTTTTAAACGGCAACCAACAAGTCAATTTTTCTTGCCATTTGAGGAGCGCAATTTATATCCAAGGGTTACCCAAGCTTCTTAGTGGGTTCATTTGGAGTAAAATACAGGGTGTGTATTTTATCATATACAGATATCTTCATCAAACAGTGGTCTGTAACTTTTAGAACAAACAGTATGTCAGGACAGTAGAGGTGGCAGAGCTCCTTCCCCTGCGAGGTAGCAGTTGGCCACAAACAGTCCTGGAGCAGCCCAGTCGCAGCACAGCAAGGGGAAACGTCGCACAGCGGCTCACTCGGTAGGCCACAACTGGCCGCTGTCAATCTACGCCGAGTGCTGACCTATCAACCCAAGGTATCATGACTGGGTTGACTAGGTCATCGGGCCACTTCCTCCCAGATGACATCTGACATAACACCCACCAAAGAGTCGGTGGGAATCGTCAGACACAACCCTTAGGTTTTCAAAAACATAATGAAGCTGTGCCACATCTAAAATATATTCTGAAAAACCGCAAAGCATAGTTCACACTATAAGCCAATAGCATATATCCTAAACAAATATCAGTGCACACTTAAAGACTAAATAAAACCTCAGAGGTTATATAGAAAGATGAAAATGCATTACTCTAAGGAAAATATGAAAACCTGGGACTCTTTAGTTTACAGTATTTGATCAAGAATGAATTAGCTCACACCCAAAACGTCAATGGGATCCCAGAGCCGGTGAGTGTCCCAACAAATAAATATGTTTCCTCACTAGGGCGTCAATCCAGTATGCAACTTCAGGAATGGAGACTAAGCAACTGATCACCTGCACTGGGTTAAAAAGAGGCAGGCTGAGTGCAGCCAAGCCCAATGAAATTACCATCTCAAATGACCTCAAAACCTAATGAAGCTGTGGCACACTAAAATATGATTTCTGAAAACGCAAGCATATGTGCACACTAAAAAAGGCAAATACAATATTCAAAATATTCAACCATAAATAAATCGAATATCATAATCAACAAAATAAACATATTACATATTATATTCAAAAAACAACATATATCATTCACAAATACAACAACAAAAAGAAAAACAAATGAGCAATCATAAAACAATCATTTTATAAGATATATTATAAAATATTCCCAACATAAATTACATCATTATTTCACATTGATACAGCATAAAAAGCAAACATCATAAAACAAAATTTTTTTAACAATATTTATCTCAAAAAATTCATTGCAAATTAATCAATCATATTCATTAATCACTAATATATATTTCAAATACCATTAAATACACTCAATCACCAAAAAACACATATTCTATATTATCATTCATTCACATCACAAATTTACAAAAACATACAATAATAAATCAATCATTTAATATATTTCATTATATACATACATCATAACACATTTACAAAAAATTCACAATAATCATCAACAATTTAAAATGCAAACATAATTTTTTTTATAAATTATCACATCATATTTTTCATCTAAATTACAAACATCACATAAAACATATGTTCATAATTCCATATAAATTTTTTTATAATAATCATAATTATATTTTTTTCAATATTTTTCACAAATATAAAAATAATCAATCATTACACAAAATATAATACAATATTTCAATATCATATATTTAATCATCACACATAATTAAACACAATAAAAGCAATTGCATTCAAAAATTACACATGTTATATTTTATATAATTAAATTAACATCTACAACAATCAAGCATATTAATTTTTTTATTTAAAATATTAAACATTTACATTATAACAATACAATCATATTATTTTCAATTTAACAACACAAATTAATTTTTTTCATCAATCATAAACAAAACACACCACACAACACAATAAATAGCACAATCAAATCAAAAGTGAATACAAACAATAAGCAAACAACAAAAATATACAATAATAAAACAATACCTATAACACACATACAAATACAATCATTATACATCATTCAATTTAATTTTAACATACATAACATACAACAAAAATAAATTTATCATTCCAAAATTAAATATTATCATATCATGCATCAATAAAATAATATTCAATAATCATATAAGCAATAAATTATTCTTAATAACACATAAATACAACCTCACAAATCCACATATATAATTATATTATAATTTACAACAATTATATTTTAATAACTATCATATACAAATTAAATAGAAACAATTATTCTAAATTCAGTAAATACAAATATTATTTTACAACATATTGCCAACATAAATATTTTTTATATATGTTCAATCAACAACAATAACTCAACAAATATTTCATTTCCATTCAAATATTTATTCAGATACCTAAACAAATTAATTTATTTTCAAAATCATCCAGATACACACAATCATATACACACATAATTATTTAGCAATTAAACATATTTTTTAATTTACAAGAATATCATATAATATCTATCATAATTATTTCATATCCTATACATCGAAAATCATTATAAAATCATTATTTATTTTAACATCATTAATAAAAATTATCATATAATTTCATAAAACATACCCATTAATAAATAATATCAAACAGTTCATCCACAATTCATCAATATTATATATTATATACATATTACAAAACATAATTTTTTAATATTTTTTTTAATAGCATAAACACATTCATATTATATCATATCAAAAATCATATATCACATTAATCATATATCAAAAAAATTATTTTATTTAAAAAAGTTTACACAAATCAGTCAAGAAAATTTTAATATACATTAACAATTAAAACATAATGCAACATATATTTAATTATAGCAAAAATAAATATATTTATTCACAATATTAATATATATTACATTAAAACAAATTTAAATTATATACATCAATTACCACATTATAACAACATACATTATATAAAACACTTTATTTTATTTTTTTAATATATTACAAAAGCAAATCATTATCTAAATTAAATAAAAAAAATCACATATAATAATAAAACAACAAAATAAATCACAAAAAAAATCTCAAACAAAATTTTAATATGCAACAACCTATATATTAACATCAAATTAATAAATAAATCTAAACTCAAATGCATAACATTATATCAAAAACATCAAAATCATTTTATGTACAAGAAAATTATGTTCCATCAAAACAAAAAACATATTAAATTTAATTCATGCAATAACAAATAACATATTTAACATCAAAATATCAACACATAAATCATCAATATTTTATCATACATATTTATTTTTATCATAGTTCCCAAACTCAAATATCAACACAAAACAATTCTATCAATTCAAAATACACCATAAGCAATTACATACATACAATATGCATTCATTTACAAAACAAAATATAAAATTTTCATCATAAACATGACATATTTTTTAGTTTACACAAATTATATTTTCAAAAATCATAACACAATATATTTATCAATTATACATATAAATAATTAATCATTCACACATTATTCCAACATACAAGATATTTATCAGTCAGCAATATCATAAATTTCATAGAGTTAACACAACACATATATTATCATATTCATAATCATCAAAATTATATGTTACAAATAATTCATCAATCATATCACATATTATATATTTTTTTTATTATGTCAATCATATTCCTTTTCACTTACAAAATTCACACATAAAAAATTTAATCAATAACAACCAAATACTATTTAAATATTCAAATTCAATAAATATCATATTCAAAACAGAAAAAATTATCAAACAAGCAAAAATGATCAATATTTTATTGCATAATATGACACACATATAATATTTTTTTATATATACACATTATTTATTCTGCCCATTATATTTTAATTAAAATATAAAACAGTATATTCTATACTTTTAAACATATAATTAAAACAAAATCATATTATCAATACACTTACATATTATAACATAAATAATTTACCATTAAAATCCCACATTTTCAAAAGCAAATCAATCACATTTAGCAAATATAGCCTCACATAAAAATTCATATAAATAACAATAACAATCAATATATATTCAAATTTATATTCTAAAAATATTTTTTCAATGAACATCATTAAATTAAACAGCACAAAAAACAATTCAATTCATTTTTATCAATTTTTATCTTATTACTTACAAATATTATTTATATTTAATATTTCACACAAATCAATTAAAATATATATAAAAGATAGCACCACTAATTCAATAACAACATATCAATATATATACATATACAATAATTAAACAAAAATTCAAATCAATTTTCACATTAGCATATTACAATTTTACACAAGCATACATATTACAAACAATTAACACATAACAAAACCAAAACTTCATTATCAACCACATTGATACATATATAATTATCATTATAATTTAATTCACACCTAGCAATCATATTATAACCCAATAATAATAATTATTAAATATTCAACAAACATTAACAATCATCATCAATCAATATCAAACATTGCAATATTATACACATATTTTTACAAAACCTATATAATCAAGATCATGGATCATAATTATCACACATAACAAATTTACAAAATACAAAGCAAAGCAATACAACATATTGATGCATTCATAAGATTACAAGCTCTACATAAAAACATAAGCACAAAATATTATTATTTTTTTTTTTCACAACCCACACACATTATTAATTTATAATTACAATCAGTAAACAACATAAATCAATACATTTAAAATACAAACATTACATATTTTTATTTTTATTTTTTAAGTCTATATCACATAATTTTTATACAACAGTAATATATATAAAATACCAAAAAATATATTACAAAAAATTCACATCAAAAAAATAGTCAAAAAACAATATATCACAACAATTTAAATAAAATTATAAAATTTTTATTCACAAAAAAAACTACCCAATTCATTAATTTAACAAATATATAACACATAAAAAATATATAACAGTATAAATAATAAATTATATTTTAATAATATACTATACGACAAATTAATCATTTATAGCACATACAATATTGCATTTAACATTATTATTAATTACAAATCACATATATATTTTTACAAATAAACAACAATTAATCAATACAATAATCATAAAATTCCATTTAACATATCTATCATTTTTATTAAGTATTACAACATATATTACACCATCACATATTCAAATCAATAACACACATATAAAGAATTATTCAAAACCTCATCATATTTATTATTCACATATAATTCATTATCAAACACATAACACATTATACAAGACAAATTCAATTACAAATATAATCATAAACAAAACACATTTTAACACAAAAGCATTTATATAAAATTAAAAAATAACAAATTAACAAAAACCATATCACAGATCACTAAAAGATTTTGCAATTCATTAATATCAACATAATCATCAATAATTTTTTTAAATCATTTAAACATACAATTAAACAATACAATAAAATATATTTCAAAATAAATTATTTAATTAGCATTATAATAAAACTAATTATTTATTTTAACAACACAAACAACAATATATATCACAAAAACATAAACAAATATATTTATTATGCATACAAAAATATAATAATACACATCACATCATAAATAATAAATCAATCATTTAAATCACACAAAATAACATCAATGCAACAACCAACAAACAAAAATCCACATTCACATAAAATTACATATTACACATTCACAACCACACAAATGATATAGCCACATCATATTTTTTCATAGATCATTCAAATTTTTTATATTTTTGAAAATCAATTAAATACATAACACACATCAACATAAAGCATTCATTCATATTTTAAATTACATTAATCACACAATATAACAAACAAAATTATATTTTACATAATCAAACATAACATTCAAATTCAACCTTAAAATCATCATCATTATATTTTAATTATTTATATAATCAAATAATAATTTAAAACAATATAACAATATAAATCATAATTTTACATTTTAAAATTTTAAAAACATTTTATTTAAACAATACCATATTCATATTAATAATATATCCAAATTTTATTAATAAAAAATCACATATACTTTTTATAAACACAATATTATTATCAAATACAAAATCAACAATCATCAAAAAATTCAAAACATAATCATCTTTACAAATAATATTTTTGTAATTTTATTTTTTTATACCAACATCATATATTCTAACAAATATACAGGTGACACTAACATCCTAAAACAAACACAAGGTATATAGGACTATTGAAAAAGCCTTACTGCTAAGTAAAATCTGAAAACCAGGGACACTTAGATTACATGTATATGATCAAAGATTGTATTCAGCTCACCTCCCAAAAAAGTCAAGGGGAATCCCAGAGCAGATGAGTGGCATGGCCCGGGATCGTTCAGAGGCCCACACCTGTTCTCAACCTGTCCTTTGTCCCATTCTGGATTCCCTCATCCAGAGATCTACTATGTGGTCTGGGCCTCAGCGCCCCTAAATAGCGAGGATGAACAATTTGAGGAGGGCAGTCATCAGCAACTATTGGCAGTCGAAGAATGTGCCAATATATCCCCTGCTTCTTGCAGTATGTGTCAAAGTATAGAAAGTGGAGAGTGGCATGGGAGGTCATGTATATGAGGGGGTACAGCCTCTGCATACCACAACGGTGTGAGGACAGCAGTGTACGAATGAACACAAATAGATGCATCTGATGTAGCCTACCGCAACTTGGAGCCGGGAGAAGCATTGGGCATCAAGCAACGTCCGGATAAGAGGGTCGTCAGCTTGCGCCTCAGGCAGCGGCGCAGCCACAAGTGGGTTGTGTGGCCGTGAGTCCCAGCAGGCTAGCAGCAGTGTGAGAGTCGTGAGACCAAAAGGCCACCGGGGTAAAAACCCGCTTCGCAGGTCTAAGAATGTAAGTGGCAACAGAGCTCAGCGAGCAAACGGCGTAGTAGTCACTCATGTAGCTGAGCGTTGGCGGTAAAAATCAATACTCGGCGGTGTTGGACAGTTCTTTGCTAAGACGCCGGAGGAGACCCCCCCCCCGAATATAGGGTATCTTTAGAATCAGTGGGCAGAACGAGTGCGTTGCAGGAGAGCTAACGTTGGCACCAAGGCCCATTCATCAACACAGCCTGGTATGCAAGCGTCACCATCCTGGTGGCCTGGGAGAAAACGAGGCTCCGATTGGTGGCGTCCATCTCCTGCCCGTCGGCCGCAGCAACAGCATCAGCAGCGCCCCGTGGCACACATGCCATGCCAGCCAGTCAAGGCTTCCCCAACTCTGCAGAAGGGGAGCTGTTTCACTTTGACCTCATCTCCCCGGTCCAGATGCTCCAGCACCTCGCTACTCATGTTGCAGACAGTGTAATCGTTCAAGCGCGAGTCCTATTGGGCAAAGAGACAACAGTATTATGCGTCCACCCAACCTAAGGTGCAGCAGCTGACTGTGCTCCTGTCCCAAGTTGTTATGGTAACTGCAGTCCCTCCCCTTTCAAATGGTGGACTCTGCACCATGTCAGCATAACAAATGGCTGTGCCAACCCGATGGATAGAGAGTTTCCAAGCGTAATGTAATTTCCAAAAAGGCAGCCACCAGCCAAACTTCATAAATATTGAGAACAGAAAGTGGCCAGTCCTTGAGCTATTCGTTTGTTCCAAGTGCGGTGGCAGCACGGACGTCTGGAGCTGTAACTACAGTCAGGGCCAGTACATAGTCCTTACGGCTCATTGGGTGAATGTTGCTTCCTTCCCAGCACACACCAACAACTTGTGACAGAGAACTCGGCGTTTTTTACTTTCTCCTCCACGTTGTCCAAACTGCGCTCCTGCACCAATGTCCCGCCTCCTCCTCCACCACCACCACCATCTCAGCCTCCACAAGTATGGGCACCATCATACCACATGTGTAGGGCAGCAGCGTGTCACGCAGTTCTACAACCTGGCTGCCTCGTAGACCAAGTCACACAGGGGAGGAACTGCTCCGCGTCATGGCAGCAAGAAATCGATGTGTGTCGTTCTTCCGTGCCAACTGCAGAAATCGTAACCAGGTGACGGACAATATGGATTAACATGGGTGTCCACGCTGCAAAACCGAGAGGAATGGTCCATGTGCCCTGCAAGGCGCATGTGTTCAATCTGGTTGTGAAAAGGGTTCCTGAAGTTTTCCCATCGATCTTCAGAAGATTCTGAAATGGCCAGGAAAACTTGTCATGCACTTCATCCATCCCACAAAGCCAGGGAACACCCTCCTCGAGTTTCAGCGGCCAGTAACTGCCTCCCCCACACACTCTGATTATGCCTGTTTCCACCCGATGGAGATCCAGCACTGCACATGTATGACCGACTGTATGAATAGAAAAAAGCCATAACGATTTTTGCTGATCCAGTTGAGGACAGAAGTACTCCCCTGTGGTAACTTATGATGTCACCAGTGGCAGCTCATGAGTGACACCTGCGTTTTGTTTTGAGCCATTCGAGAGGCCAACGTTATTGTCCAGTCGCCAAGGACTACTGGATGAAGAGACGTCATTCCACACGCTTTATGGCCAGGAACAGATGCTGACAAATCTGTCTGGTCAGGGGACTGGTAGACTGTGGCGACTACATCTCGAGGGCCTAAGAGTCCGGTGGGTACTGAAATGGAGGATAGGATGACAATGGAGCAGAAGCATTGACCTGGTAAAATGAGTGGAAAAGAGAGGGGAGCAGGAGCAGAGATGTGAGGAGATCAGATCGAGATGAGGAAGACGAATGCAGATGACCCCGCAACACTCCTGTGGCAGTATACAGTGAGATGGAGGCAGGGAGCCCTCCGTAGTCCCATGTGCAGATGGCCCGCAGCATGCTGATTATTTGCAGGCTAGTTGACCAGCCGAATAGTCAGCATCCTGCAGAAGGGATTACTTCTGGCTCTCGCAACTCCACCCTATTGGCCCCTCGCTATCAAGCACCAGTCCCAAATGGGAAACCTTTTTTCCCAACAGCTGAGAGGGAGTGACAAATTTCAATACAATAGGGAAATCCTCGAATCAGTATAGCCGCTGCCAAAGTGCGGCATCATCCCACCTCTTACAGGTCTGACCGGGTGTTCGTTCTTCTCAGCGCTCACTATAACAAACTACAGCCCGCGGCTGCTGGGGAGGTGGGTGGAGGGGGGTAGGAGCAGATCACCCTGACTCCATCAGCAGCACCAAATTCCTGGAGACCAGATGAGCAGCTTCCTTTCAACCGCCTATGAGGAGGTCAGATCGCCAGCAGCAGCAGGTGACCTGGTAAAAGCAGTACCCTGACCTACAGTGGTGGGACCTACTGGCGACAGCACTCTGCCAACCCCCGCACTCCAGTTAGAAGATCCGCTGGACTACTGGGCAACCAAACTGGATGAGTGGCCGCAACTTGCAGCGTTGCAGTGGAGAAGCTGTCCTGGCCCTGACCGGTAGCTGGGGCATCAGAGCGGGAGTTCACGTGCGCGGGGCCATCCTTACCCCAAGGAGAACCCCCTCTTGTCCATGGGAAATGGTGGAACGACTGGACCTTTGTCCCCAAGATGAACAGCGTGGATCGTCCAGGATTTCCACACACCAAGGCCCATAGGCGTCTAGACTACATCAGCCCATGATGCCCTACACCCAACTTGCAGAAATGAGTCTGGGTTCATAACTCTCTGCCTCAGCCACTATTCTGATGCGACCACCCCCCGCCGTGATGCCACACATCGCTTGACAATTTCCCTACCATCGCCCACCAACCATCTTTACCAGGACTCTGGTATTGCCACCACACCGTCCACACTCTGTCATGGTGCACTCTAGTACCTCATGCTGCTGCTGCTGATTGCTGGTGCCGGACGGTCCACCACACTGTGTCATTGTGCCAATCTGTGGCCTACTCCAGTTGTTGCCCCTCCAGAATGTCATTTTTGCAACTGTCTGACCTCATGCAGCTTCGTGGCTTGCGCGTGATCTCCACACTGTGTCATTGTGCCACTCTTTTGCCTACCCTGTTTTTTGCCGACCGTCCATAATGTTCAATGTGCACTCTCTGACCTCATGCTGCTATGACTGCCTTCGACACCTCCACACTTTTTCCAAGATGCCACTCAGTGGCCTACCTCCAGTTTTTTGCCACCATCCAGCATGTCAAATGGCCCACTGCCTAACCTCATGCTGCTGCTTGCCGTGCCCTCCACACTTGGTGTCATTGTGCCACTGTCTGACATCTCATGCTGTTTGCTGACGTGATCCCCCACACTGTGACATTGTGCCACTCATGTGGGCCTACTCCTAGTTTTTTGCCACCCCAAATGTCATTTGGCCACTGCCTGACCTCATGCAAGCTGCAGCCGTGCCATCCACACTGTGTCATTGTGCCACTGTCTGACCTCCATGCAGCATGCTGCCGTGACCTCCACAACTGTGTCATTAGTGGCAATTGTTGCCTACTCCTGTTTTTTTTGCCACCTCCAACTGCGTCAAGTGCCACTCGCCTGACCTCTGCTGCTGCTGCCATGACCTCCACACTGTGACCATTGTGCCACTCTGAGCTACCTCTGTTTTTGCCACCTCTCCAGAATGTCATTGTGCCACTGCCTGTACCTCATGCTCTGCTGCGTGACCACCACAGTGTGACATAGTGCCACTCTGTGCCTACTCCTGTTTTTGTGGCACCGTCCGAGAATGTCATTTGTGCCACTGCCTGACCTCATGCTGCTGCTGATGTGCCCCTCCACACTGGATGTCATTGTGCCACTGACCTGACCTCATGCTGTCCAGAGCCAAGACCTCACTACTGTGTCATTGTGCCACTCTGTGGGCCCTACTACACCTGTTTTTGCCCACCTCCAGAATGTCAATGTCCCTCTATGACCTCATGCTGCTGTCTGCCCGTTGAGACCTCCACAACTGTTCAATTGGGTGCCACTCTGTGGCCTACTCCCTGTTTTTTTCCACCTCCAAATGTCATGAGCCACTGTCTGCACCTCATGCTGCAGCTGACGTTACCACTCCCACATTTGTGTCATTGTGCCACACTGTTATAAAATAAAAAAAAATAAATAAAATTAACAAGAAAAAAAAACAAATAAGCCTACTCCTGTTTTTTGCCAACCTCCAGAATGTCATTGGGCCACTGCCTGACATCTATGCTGCGGCTCCGTGCCTTCCACACTGTGTCATTGTGCCACTGTCCTGACCTCAGCTGCTGCTGCGTGGACCTCCACAACTGTGTCATTGTGGCACTCTGTGGCCATACACTCCCTGTTTTTGCCACCTCCAGAAATGTCATTGTGCCACTGCCTGAACCTCATGCTAGCTGCTGCCGTGACCTCCACGACTGTGTCATTTGCCACTCTGTGGCCTAGCTGTTTTTGTGGCCACCTCCAGAATGTCATTGTGGCAAATGCCGTTACCTCATGAGCAGCGCTGTGGGCCGTGCCCTCCACACTGTGTCATTGTGCCACTGTCTGGACCTCATGCTGCTGCGCTGGTGTCCTCCACTCTCGTCATTGTCACTTTGTGGCCTCCTACTCTTTTGCCACCTCCAGAATGTCATTGAGCCACTTCACTGACCTCATGCTGCTGCTGCCTTCAGAGCCCCCCCCCCACTCACTCCACACTCTGTCATTGTGCCACTCTGTGAACTACTACTATTTTGCCACGCTCCAGAAAGTCATTGTGTCCCACTGCTGACCTCATGCTGCTGCCTGCCGTGACAATCCACAACTGTGTCATTGTGCCACTGCTGTGGCCTACTCCTGTTTTTTTGCCACCTCCAGAATGTCATTGCGTGCCACTGCCTGACCTCAGCTGCTGCTGCCGTGACTCCCACACTGTGTCATTGTGCCACTCTGGGGCCTATCCTGTTTTGTCCAACCTCCAGAAAATGTCCATTGTGGCCACTGCCTGACCTCATGCTGCTGCTGCCGTACCTCCCTGACCCTCCCCACTTGTCTTTGCCACCGGGGCCCCTACCCCGTTTTTGCCACCCCAAAAATTGTCATTGTCCCAAATCTTTGACTTAGCGTGTGCTGCCCCCGTACCTCCACACTCTTCACTGATTTTTGCCACCTGAGCCCGCTTGTTTTTTTCCAGTTTGCTGGCAGGGACTTTATCGGGCTACATTCCCCTTGAGTTTTTTGGTCGTTTGCCTCTTAAGTCCCCCCAGGGAATTTTATAGTGAAAGCGATTCTAAGAGCAGTCATCTGGTGTCATCTAAAACACAACATTGTTTTAAGCCCAAACCAACTCCTTGCATATTTAAGCATGGCACAAGTTCCAGCACCTGCGGGCCTTGTGCGCCTGGAAATAGCTGTTTTTTTTAACGCGATATCCAAATAATTGGGCCCCGAATTTTTTTTGTGGGGAAATTGGGCGAAGTACCGAACCGAATTTTGAGAAATTTTCCCCCATCTCAAATAAAAGAAACTTAGCATTGTCTAGCCCCTTTACATTCCCATAAGAACCAGAGGACCCCAACCCCCCGCCCAAAAGGTGAAAGAGGAACAAAAAACACATTTTCTTAGCAAAAAAATGTCCATTCACTTTTCCTTGGTAAAACGAAACGGGACCAAGAATTAGAGTCTCCTATTTCTAGAGCCTGTGCTCTCTAGTGAACTCCCTGAGTTTTCCCACTGGCTGGATTCAACTCTTGCGAGCCCTTTTTCCCAATTTGTGGGAACCTGTTCCAAAAAAAAAATTTCCCCATGGCTTTTTCAGCCTCCTCGCCGAAATGCAAATGGAATCTGCCCTTTTTACCAAAGTTTAAACACACTGGAGAGAATAGCTTCCTTTTTCCCAAACAACTCACGGGAAAAAACAGCAAAAAAAAGCGTCTCTGTCCCTTGTAAAACAAAAAAAATTTTTGGGGGAAAGATAAGCTTTTGTAGGGGTGATTTTTTAGCGTAATCAAGATATGAACAAGACCGCCCTTTTTGGTGGGGTTCCGCCCTCTTTCGTCAATGCCCCTGGGGGGGCCCATCCTGTGTTCCCTTTCCCCTTTTTTAAAGAGACTTGAGTCTAGAAGTTTAGGGGGACCTCCGCCGCACAAATTTTTAGAAGCAAGCCTGCGGGGGTATCTTCGCTCAAACCCTATAATTCTCATGTTATTTTGTGGGTTAATCTCTAGACCGAATTTTTTCCAAGGTATTTGTTTCCTTTGAAGTCTGTCCCAAAAAGGGCCCCCCACACCAAAAAGGTCATCCTTTCCCCCCCATTTTTTTCTGCTATCTGGCCCCTTTTTTTTATAACTTTGCTTTTTTGTGGTGAAAGCAGCTGAGACTGCAGTAGATACTGAATTTGCCACTACAGCTTCTAGTGAGGCCATGATATCCAGCAGCAAAAGTATCGCCACCGTTATTGCCATGGATTTGCATGAGATTGCTAACCCCGGTACCTGTTCCTCATAGTCCTCCCCCTCTCCTGCGGTAATGATACTGCCACCCTCCCCGTGTTTGACCTTGGGCGACTGGGGGCGAGAAGCATTAGGCTCCAGCATGTATATAGTATTACTACCCCTTGGCTCAGACATATTAGCCACATTATGTTTTTGGGCACGAGGAGCACGCTGTTAGCGAGGGGCCACCACCTGCGCATCAGCATTATTAGAATTTTCAGTGTTCAAGACAATTATGGCCTCCTGCACCCCGTCCACCTCCTGAACTTCTGCCAGGGTTAAGTGCTGTGCCTGCTCCGACTCCTTTAACTGCCCACCTCCTGCAAGCTGTGATCTTACTTGGGTGTTATGCACGGCTCCTTGCTGTGAGACCACGCTGCTGCCATCAGGCATATCCTCCTCCTCCTTCTCCTGCCAGACTTCAGCTGCCTTGAAAAGCTGTGGGGTCGGCGGCTGTGTGAGCACGCGTCCACTCCTCGTGGAGCGCGGCGGGTCGGGCGCCATCTTGACTGTAGCAGCGCTCGCTGCTTGGATGCTCTGTTTCTGCACACGGGCTCCCCGCTGTTGTAAAATCCTCCGCACCCGATGCCGGTGACGGAGCTCTCTCACGGCTCCTCCAAGAGCCGCTGACTGCTGCCAATAGCCGCGGGGAGCGGCGAAATCTGCAGGATGGAGCGGGAGCACTCACTCCGTGCGACCGCTCATGTGCGCGCCGGAACTTCTATAGTCTCTTCTCTCACTTGGATTTAAAATCAGATATTGCTAGTATTAATGGACCAGTAAATACCACACACCAGAAACTTTTTTTATTTACAAGAAAATTAAACAAGGTTTTTTTATTGTACTGTATATACAGTACATTTTTAAATAGTAAATAGAGGTAGTGCGTTTTTTATGTGCGTTTTCTATGTAATTGTTTTGAATGAACAGCATAGTCAAGGCATAATGGCACATAGAAAGTCACATCGAACATCCACTGTCATGCATGTACCAAATGACCACTGCAAATTGTGATAGTGTTTTCATTATTGTTGTGTTCACGTTTTTCTTTTTCTTGAGTTTAATAGCATAAACTTACAATGTCACAAAAGTAAGTACACCCCTCACATTTTTAAAAATATTGTATCTTTTCATGGGACAACACTGAAGATTTGATACTTTGAATACAATGTAAAGTAGTCAGTGTACAGCTTGTATAGCAGTGTATAACAGGTGGAACCTGTTAAACTATTGCATGGTCTCGGCCATCACACTGCAGTTCAGTTTCAGGGTGTTTTTAATCTTTTTTTAGCCTAGAATAACACTTCTTTTTTTCAGATCCTCAGATAATTATTTCCATGAGGTGCCATGTTGAACTTCCAGTGACCAGTATGAGAGTGTGTGAAAGCGATAACACTAAATTTAACACACCTGCAACACATGACACCACGGAGGGAATAAGGCAAATTGGGCATAATTTTTCCATTTTCCCTTAGGGGTGTACTCACTTTTGTTGCCAGCGGTTTAGACATTGATGGCTATGTGTTGAGTTATTTTGAGGGCACACCAAATTTACACTGTTATACAAGCTGTACACTGACTACTTTACTTCGTATCAAAGTGTCATTTCTTCAGTGTTGTCCCATTAAAAAAACATAAAATACAAAGTGAAAGATTAAATAAAAAAAATGGACTAATGAATTAAAGCTGTGCACAAAAAGACATAAAAAAAATATGTGGATAGCGATGAAATAGAGCAGGGTTCCCTAACTCCAGTCCCCAAGGCCCACCAACAGGTCATGTTTTCTGGCTTCCTGAGCATTACATAGATGATTTAATTATGCTGCACAGGTGATTAAACCCCTTACCGCCGGAGCCAGTTTTGGTCTTTCTGACAGAGGCCTATTTTTTAAATCTGGCATGTGTCACTGTACGTGAGAATAACTTTTTGACACTTTTACCTATCCATGTGATTCAGAGATTGTTTTCTCGTGACACATTGTACTTTAACCCCTTACCGACCTTCGACGTATCCATACGTCCAGGTCGTTTGGGGGTTCCCGCACCTGGCCGTATGGATCCGACCGGCGGATCGCGCAAACTCTAAACCAGAGTTTGCGCGATCGGCGCGGGGTGTCAGCTGTATATTACAGCTGACATCCCGCAGCGTCGGCCCCCACCCCGGCGCTCCGGGGGGGGGGGGGGTTTTAACCCCCTTAATTATCCCCGACGATCGGGTCGCAATAATAAGGGAGACGCAGGAGGAGATCGTCCTCTGCGTCTCTGTCGGCGGCAGCAGCGCACGGATCGGGCGATCCGTGCCGCTCCTGCGTTCTGACAGACAGCACGGAAGGCCGAGAATGCCTTCCGGGTTGTCTGTGACGTCACGATGCCCGGCCGTGCCCGGTGGGCATAGCCCGGCATCGTGACTGACAGTTGTAATAGGAACCAGTCATAGCAACAAGCTATGCACTGATTCTATTGAATGAGAAATCTAAAGATCTCTCATTCAAATCCCCTATGGGGAAAAGTAAAAAAAAATGTGAAAAAGTAAAAAAAGGGAAAAACAAGTAAAACCCCAAAAACGAAAAATAAAAAAAAAATACGTACACCCCCCTTTTCCCCTTTACAAACGCCAATCGCCCCAAAAAAAAATCAAAAATAATAAAGTACCCATATTTGGTATCGCCGCTTGCGTTTAAAGACCTTCCCCATAAATCTGTCATGTTAATTAACCCGTACGGTGAATGCCGTAAAAAAAACAAAAAAAACAATCCCAGAATTAAGATTATTGTTCATCCCGCTGCACATAAAATGGAATAAAAGCGATCAAAAAAAACTCCTAGAAATTCGCCCAAAAGTTGTACCATTAAAAACATCAGTTCAATGCCACCTGAAAAAAAAAAGTCATAATACAGCTCTGTATACGGAAAATAAAAAAAAATTTTATAGTCTCAGAAGATAGCGATGCATAAAATAGGGTTCTTACACACTAAAAAAAATTTTCTTTTTTTTTTAAAGTGCTTCAACATAAAAAAAACTATATAAATAGGGGTTATCGCCATAATTCGTTGCCGACCCAATGAGTATAAGCTAACTATTCACGGATATGCAACGGTTGAGCCCTGTTAAAAATATAAATAAAAAATCACTACTAGGATATGCAGTTATTTTCTTCACCCTGGCCCCCAAAAAGGATTTAAAAAGCGATTCAAAAGCCTCTTCGTTCCCCCAAAAATTTATACTAATAAAAACGTTCAAACTATCCTTCGCATATAAACAAGTCCCTACACTGTCAAAGCAACAGAACAAAAATGTTAAATAAAAGTCATCGGCTCTCAGACGTATGAGCGATGCAAAATACGTATTTTTTCTGGTTGAAATAAAAGTGTATTTTAGTGTATTCCAAAAAGCAGTAAACTAAAAAAACTTATAATTGGGTATCGGTGTAATTCGTATTGACTGCTGAGTAAAGGCTACCACTTGCATATATACCGATATCAGTGACCCGCTATAAAAATAAATAAAATAAAAACACTCCAAGATTTGCTGTTATTTTGTTCAAAAAACATCTCAGAAACACCTTAAAAAAAGTGATTAATAGCATCATATGCACCCCATAATGGTACAATCTATACAACTCAACTCATCCGCAAAAAAACAACAAGACATACACAGCTCTGCACACAGCCAAAATAAAAACAGTTCTGCTGTCATAAATTGGACACATAAAATACGCAATTTTTTATATAAGTATTTCTACTGTGTTATTAAAGTAATAATACAGAAATTACTATATAAAATCTATATAATTGTAATTGTACGACCCCAATAGTTAACCCCATAGTAAAAGTTATCACATCATTTACATGACGGCGAATTGCTTTGTAAAATTGATGAAACTCAAAAAACAATGATCGAGAACTGCGTTTTTCACCATTTTCATTGCCAATGCTAAAACAAAAATCTATGGAAAAACACCTGTTGCATCCCAAAATGCACGTACACCCTAGATGGATCCCTGATTGGGGTTGTTGAATCCAAAATGGGGCGACACTTCTGGAAGGTTTCGCTGTTCTGCTACTTTGGGGCTTTGCAAAATGCGAACATGTCCCCACCAAAATTCTGCGTTATCCAAAAGCCAAATTAGCGCGCTCCCTCTTATACGCCCTGCCATGACGCCCAAAACAGGCAGTTTACACCCACATGTAGGGTTTCTTGCCGAACTTTGAAGAAAATTGCTTACAAGTTTTAGGGGTTCTTTTTTCCCAGGATTCCTTGTTATATATGAAAACATTTTAAGCTAAATTTCAGATTTATTGGAAAATAAAAACATTTTTTAAATTTTCACAGCCTTATGCTAAAAAATTTGTGAATCACCGTGTGGGGTCTCTATACTCAATGTGCTGCACCCCTGGATTATATCTCATTTAAGTGGGTGTAGTTTTCCACATAATTGCGGTTCTAATGTCTATTTA
Source organism: Phyllomedusa bahiana (assembly GCA_025379985.1). Lineage (NCBI taxonomy): Eukaryota > Metazoa > Chordata > Amphibia > Anura > Hylidae > Phyllomedusa > Phyllomedusa bahiana. The sequence goes on from JAODAL010025267.1 coordinate 40,171, forward strand.
GGGGTGTATATAAAGTTTAGCACCATTAGGGGTCCCCAAACCTGAAATTGGCGCTAAATAATATCGTATGAAAATGAGAACCCAAGAGTATAATAAGGTGCTCCTCTATTATGGGCTTATGGGTGAGGCAAATTAATGCACTAGGGCCACATATGGGATTTCTCTAAATCGGCTCAGACCTGGGGGAATTTTGAAATTAAGTTGCATTTTACCTAGTCACATTTTACGTAGTCAAGTGAATAATGGATAAATTTTGAATGGAAAAATCTGCAAAAAAAGTGACATTTAGAAATATTTTACCTCCACTTTGCTTAATTTATGTGAAAATATCAGAAGGGTTATCAAACTTCCCTAAATAGTGTTGTATAATAGTTAAGCGGGTCTAGTTATCTCTGATCGGCATCACTTATGGGGGTATCTAACATGTGCAGGGCCCCTAAAAAGCCCACGTAGAATGGAGTGGTTACTAAAAAAAATTTATATTGCAAATTTTCTTGAAAATTGTGAGAAATTTATACTAATTCTCATAAGACCTCTAATGTGTAAAAAAAAAAAAAGACATTTAAAATCAATGACTTGCCCTGGCCAACCTTTAGTGGACTATATGGTAGATCGCGAGCTTTATAAACTATTTTGGGTGATATATTTATCTGTCTTGCACGCAGTAAATTTTGCAACTTTCCAAAATCGCAAAATTTTTCCAAATTTTCATGAAATTTTGAATTTATTTTTTCTAAACACAAAAACAAGGATTAGGATATTGTTGGATTAACAATTTTCTTACTAACTTAAACGCCACAATGTGGTCACGACGAGAGGAAAACAATCATTGAATCATTAGGATAGGACAGTGTCAAAAAAGTTATTCTCATCATTTATTGAACACATGTCGATTTCAAAAATTATGGCTGTGTCAGGAAGGTTCAAAACCAGGTCTGGGTTCCTTAAGGGGTTAAGATAGTTAAGAAATTTGGTCCCAAAAAAAAAGTCTTGTTTATTTGTGAACAATATCAAGATCGTTGAAAAAATATGAAAAAAATTTACCACATTTCTCAAACGTTGTGTAGACAGATAGTTATTCCACTCATAATAGCTTAAAAAACTCGCATCATCCATATGTCCTACTGTAGGTTGGCATCGTTTTTTTAAATTTCTTTTTTTATTTTAAGTCATTTAGGGGGCTTAGGAGGAAATTTAGTAAGGCGCTAATTTTCCAAATTTCAAGACATTTGCAATATACATAATTTTTAGGGGACCAGTCCCAGTTCTAACTTGTTTTTGATTGGCTGTAATGTTAGGATACCCATAAAATGACTTCATTTAGAAAACTACACCACCCATAAAGTATTCAAAACAAAACATTTAGGAAGATTATACAAAACCATTAGGTGTCCTCACAGGAATTTAAAGCAAAAGTGAGGTGAAAATTCAAAATTTCATCTTTTTTCCAGATTTTTCATTTTTTATCCATTATTCACAAGAATTTAAACCCGGTAGTGTGATCAGATAAATGCACTTAATATTGTTTCTCCCCAGAACTGTGCCGTTTTAAGAGATATCCATCTGTGGGCCTAGTGTGCGATTTGCGCTCACACCACAAAGCAAGAGTAGGAGGGAAGCACCTACTGGGACTCTGGGGTACTCATTTTCATTACGATTTTATTTAGGCGCCATTTCAGGGTTGCAGATGCCTAAAGTGTTTAAAAATTAAATTAAAACACCCTAAAAAGACCCCACTATTGGCAACTATTACCCTTCTTCTAAGGAATATTCCAGGGGTTGCTCGTGGAGTTATTTTATACCCAACAGGTGAATTCACAATTTTTTTTTTTGTATTAAGCTATTGTGAAAATTAAAAACGTTTATTTTTCAACAAACTGCAATTTTATACTGAAAATGTTTCATTTTAAAAGGAATCTGGAAATAAAACAAAGCACCCAAAAAATTTTGTCACGAATTTCTTCCAAGTTCGGCAATACCCCTACAAGTTTGACGTTAAATGCTGTTTGGGTGCATGCAGGGGGGTACAAGTGATTGGGAACGTATTTGGCTTTTGGAACGCACCAGATTTTGGTGGGGCCATGTCGCATTTTGCAAAACCCCCACAGTACCAGAACAGGTGAAAAACCATTCAGAAGTCTCCCCATTTTGGATTCAACCACACCCCAAGGGATCTCATCTAGGGCGTGTACTGTGTGTTACTTGTGCATTTTGGGCGCACAGTTGTTTTCCATAGTTTTTTTTTTAGTATTTGGGTATTGAAGGAGAAAAAAAAAAAAAAACGCTGTTCGCTATTGTTTTTTTGGGTTCATTCTTACAATGTTCGCCGTACGGAGATAAAAAAAACAGGTTAAACTTTACTTATGAGGGTTGAATAATCAAAAATTACAATGATATAAATTTTATATAATTTCTTTTTATGTTTATTACTTTTACCCACAATGAAAATAGTCTATTAAAAAAATTGCGGTTTTATATTGTTGTCCGTATCTGACAGCCATGGCCTTTATTGATTTTTCTGTATTACGGAGCTGATTTATGGGCTTGTTTTTTGTGGATTGTTGTTAGGACGTTTTTATTAGTACATTAGTTGGGGGCCTAATATGAAACTTTGATCATTTTTATTAAGGGTTTTGTGAGGCATTTTTACACAAATAACCGCATTCCTGGTAGTGTTTTTTATTTTTTATTTTTTTCAGCGGTCCACAGTGCAGTATAAATGACATTTCTAGCTTTAATCAGCAGGTCCAAAACGATTAGGCAATGTTCAAGGCTTATTGCCGACGTAATTGCAAGGGGAACAGAATTTTCCGCCCCGCAATTACGCCGGCAGCCGTTTTGCTGCGGAGGGGGAGGGGCGTGGGGGCGGCCCGGCAGCTCGACCGGCACATAGCACACTTATTACACGGCGCGTACGTTTAACACGCTTGTTGTAAGTAAAAATATTGTGCCATGTCATTTTCTCCCGCCCGGCGGATTCGCCCGGAGCTGTTAGAAGGAGACGGAATCCCATAGTTCCTCTATGAGAACTCCGTGGATTACCGGTAATTCCTGGGACTGATTCAGAATTTGGACGAGCAAATAGGGGCGCAGCAGTTACCGGCTTGAAATAGTCCTAGAACTAAGCCCGGTGATCGGAGGCTTACACAGTGATACCAGATATTGTTATTTTTTTTTAATGTTTATTATTAACTGCTTTACACAATAAATTCGCTTCTTTTTTCGAAATGGTAATACACGTTGACGATTTTTTTTTATTGGTATAATATTTTGGGGGGACCAAGACTTTTTGATTCAGTTTTAAATCTTTTTTTTTTCAAAAGGGCACGTTTGACGGAAAATTTACTGAAATTCCTAGGAGGTGTGTTTTTTATCTTTTATTTTTACTGCTATACATGTGCAGTACTCAATGACAAGTTAGCTGTATCTCTGTGGTCGATACGATTACGGCGATACCATTTTATTATAGTTTTTTTTATGTTTATTGCAATTTAGAAAAAAATAAGTTGTTTTTATTGTGTGTAATACCAATTTTATGTATCGCTGTTTTCTAGAATACCATAACTTTTTCATTTTCTCCGTATACAGAGAGGATGTTGTGTATGTTGTTAAGGGATTTTTTTTTTGCGGGATGAACTGAAGTTTTTATTGGTACAAATTTGGTGGTTAGTTATATGAGTTTTTGATTCGCCTTTTATTCCACCATTTTATGCTGCAGCGGGAATGAAACAAAATCAGCAACTTACTTTGTTTTTTTTTTTTGATTTTTTTTTAACGTGGTCCCCCACCGTATGGGTTAATTATAATTTTTACAATTTTTTTTACTTTCCCCATAGGGGGATTTATAACAGCAAATGTCTGATCTTCTGAAGGTTCCTGTTAGAAGGCAGTGCTAATTCATGCTTTTGTTGCTATTTGCACTTGTCGCTCATGACAAGTCCAGTTCACCGATGCACCACATTGCTGGGCTCCCTCCTCCTTGCCCTTGGACTTAGCTCCACGATTTTATTGTTAAGGGGTTTTTTTTTTAAAACTCCAGCGGCCGGTGCTCCTCATAAGGCCCGGGGGTTTTGATGGCAGTGTTGGTGGGAGATTGATGCAGATGAATGGCCAGCGGTTTATTTACCACTGGTACCATTGTCGCAATAGTTGCGCGGCTTCGCCGCCAAGCCGCGTCTGATCGCCAGGACATATTTATCATGTCATTTGTGGGAAGTCACATACAGCATAGGGGTATGCATACGTCCATGTCAGGAAGGGGTTTTACACAGGTTACTGGGACCAATGGACATATCTCTTTACACCACAGAGCTGTCTTTTTCCACTATTATAATGTTCAGAAATCCAGGGGTTAAGGGGGAACATGACGTCGTGTAGGGGACAAGGGGACCCCACTTCTACTTTGGTTTTTTTTCTTTTAATTTTAGCTAAAAACAGTGATTACTGGACATGGTTTAGAGGAAGTTCTGTTTTCCGAATTGGGGGAGGTGATAGCCACTTTGAAGCAGTTATTCTTTATGTCGCGATTGTGCGCGGCTCGCCCGCAAGCCCGTGTGATCGCCAGGACGTACGCATACGTCCATTTGCGGGATAGAGGAAGTAACTTCCCGCCTAGGGACAATATGCATACGTCAATGTGGGGAAGGGGTTTAATTAATGTCAGTGCTTTTTATGGGAGATCCTGGATCAGGACTGTTGTGGGCCTGAGGGACTGGAATTGGGCGAACACTAAAAATAGAGTGTAAAATATAACATTTGATACTGTGAACAAGGTGTTGACAGTCAACATTAAAGAGTTGTATCATTTCATTAAATTGGCCTCAGCAATAAGGGGGGACAGTGAAAAAAACAAAGCAACTTCTGCAATTGTATGTCATTAACCACGCTGTCTTGTTTTCACATGTATTCTATCTTCGTTTTCCTTTTCAACCAAACTTCTCAGTGCTGGTTAGGAAGATGGATCCTTCCTCACTTGCATTTCATTAGATGAGGGCTCAAATACTGATACATTTCTGCTCTTCCGGGCCCCCCTCTACTCCCCACGAGCCCATATTCACAAGCTTGATTCCTTGCCTCTCACCTTAGAATTTAGGGGCCCGACAACATATTTCACTATATACAGCTTAGCTGCTTCTCATTGACACTGCAGCTGTCTCTATAATCAGAAAACAGCAAGATTGTGCCACGGTGCCTTAATGCTCCTGCGTGTAAGGGGCCGACAAAAATTTCACTCTATACAGCTAACTGCTCCTCATTGACACTGCAGCTACAATCAGAAAACAGCAGAATTGTGCGTCGGTGCCTTATGTAAACATGAAGGGAGAGGGATCTGTGCTGTGGATGGATTCAACTGTAGCAAACCTCCAGCTGTGAGAGATCAGTGCTGAGTTCATAGACTGTTTAGACTGAATGCAGGCCTGTGGTATGTAAATAGCTCTTACAAAATAAGACTGCATAGGGAGAGGACAGTGATATTTGGAGGGGGGGAGCGAGAGCGAGCATGAACAGTGAAGGGGGGATGATGTCCTCCCCCCTTCAGTTAAGAAACACCCTGCTGTGAGGGGAAGAAACGCCCCTGGATTTCAGGAAGTGAGAGCATCAAGAGAACAGCCTAAATGAAGAAGCGATACATCCCCTTTAAGCTTCATGATCACAAATGTGAAGGAGAGTAAAACCTGTAAAAAAAAAGAAAGAAAAACGGTAAATAAATAAATCTCAAATAAATACTATTTGGGGATACAAGCTATTTTTTGGCTATGTTCACACGGCGTAATTGCATGGCGTACAGTACGGCCGCAATTACGCTGGGTGATTTGGGAGTTGCGCTGAAGAGTGCACTCCTTCGACACGGGGGGCCCGGCAGCCTGCCGGGCCCATTGACATGCATTACTCGCGGCGCGTATTCGCCGCAAGTAATTGACATGTCGCTTATTTCCCTGCGCGTACAATACGATCGTATTATACAAGCGCGGAGAGGAGGTGTAATCCATAGTTCTCTATAAGAACTATGGATTACCGTAATTTCGGTGCGCATCTTGCTCGTATTAGAGCGCAAATACAATGAGAAATGCGTGATGACATTTGCCCGTGTGAACATACTCTTTGATGTCTTTATTACAAAGTATTTTTTGGGGTAGTTAAGTGACCCAAAAAATGCTGTTTTAGCATTTTTTCTTTATTACAATGTTCACCATGCGGGATAACTAACCCCTTAACACACCATAATTCATAAGCTGTATATTTGATGCCTAGTGCATTAAAGCAGCATGACGTACCAAGAAGCTGTGTCTGCACAATTTTTATTGGAGCTCAGGAGTGACTGATAGCAATAGTGACTGATAGTGATCGAGATAGTGATCTCTCCACAGCATCTAAGGGTAAGTTTTGTTAGCAGATTTTCAGCGCTGACACTGCATTGTATGTTCGTCAGAAATTCCACGCTTGCAAATGTGGAATTCCAACTAGGAAGCGATGACCATCTAAGGCAGATTTTCTGCCTCTATACTTTTTTTTGACGTCTGTATTGGTAATAAAATATATATTGTTGATTATTGCTTCTGTGCCATTTTGTCTTAACACCATGATGTTGTGTTTTCTGAATTAGTCACCTGTTTTTACTATTTAATATCTGCTGTGTTCTCAAAACATTCTGAGGTTTCTCATAGTTAATAGTTTTCTCATAACTTTCCTAAATATCTCTCCTTTTGGAATTTAATAATAAGCTGTTATGTCTTCCCCCAGATAGATTGGCATTACACCCAAACAATATTGTGTGCTTTACAGCTAATAGGTTAACTCAGTTTCGGGCACCTGGCCAGTGCATCATGGCTACTTTGATCTGGCAAGCTCGATTGTCAATCATGTTAGCACTGTTTGATGACATCCAATAAGCTCATGTGAGGTAGTTACATGGGTGTTAGGTTTAACTAAAGTATAGAGGGGTCGTTTTGGGGTATTTGCTGATGCCCACCTATGGAGGGACGACTCGCGTAGATTATGTTGGCGTTTTCCCGACTGTGATGCTGGTTATCACTTCCCAGCTAATGTTACCTTGCCAGATGTTGTTTTAAACTCAGTCGGTGATGTAAGTGAATGTTAGCCTTATTTCACATAGTCTGTGAGTCCTTCATGTGTTTTTTTGCAAACTGTATGCAGGCTTTCATATGTCTTGCACTGAGGAGAGGCTTCTGTTGGCACACTTTGCCATAAAGACCCGACTGGTAGAGGGCTGCAGTGATAGTTAACTTTGTGGAACTTTCTCCCATCTCCCTACTGCATCTCTGGAGCTCAGCTACAGTGATCTTGTGGTTCTTCTTTACCTCTATCGCCAAGGCTCTTCTCCCATGATTGACTAGTTTGGCTGGACGGCCAAGTCGAGGAAGAGTTGTGGTCGTCCCAAACTTCCATTTAAGTATTAGGGAGGCCACTGTGCTCTTAGGAACCTTGAGTGCTGCAGAAATTATTTTGTAACCTTGACCAGATCTGTGCCTTGCCACAGTTCTGTCTCTGAGCTCCTTGGACAGTTCCTTAGACCTCATGATTCTCATGTGCTCTGACATGCACTGTGAGCTGTGAGGTCTTAAATAATCTGCCATGTGAACATGCCCTTATATAGACAGGTGTGTGCCTTACCTAATCAAGTCCAATCAGGTTAATAAACACAGCTGGACTCCAATGAAGGAGTAGAACCATCTCAAGGATAATCAGAAGGAAATGGACAGCATGTGAGTTAAATATGAGTGTTACAGCAAAGGGTCTGAATACTTATGACCATGCGATATTTCAGTTTATCTCATTTAATAAATTTGCAAAAATATCTACATTTCAGTTTTTTTTCTTTCAAGATGGGGGGTGGGGGGGTGGGGAGGGGTGCAGAGTGTACATTAATTTGCCAAAAAATGAACTTTCTGGATCTTACCAAATGGCTGCAATGAAATAAGAAGTGAAAAATTTTAAGGGGTCTGAATACTTTCCATACCCTCTGTATAACCTATTTATCAGATTTACAGTTAAAACCAGATGTTTACATACTATACTATACTATACTATATACTATATACTATACTATACTATATAATAAGATACATATGCATGTTTTTCTCACTATCTGACATGAAATCAGAAAAAAACCTTACCCGTTTTAACATTTTAACGTTTTCAAACAGCTTTATTAATGTATACATCGAAAAGGTACAACAATCTCATGTCAACAGAAAAGGTGAAATTCCTCAGTGTAAAGTGATGGAGCAGAAGCAAGCAGTAGACATAGACATCAAGCAGATCAATACAATAATAGCAAAGTATGGATACATCAATATCGTGGTCCACTGCTGCTACAAGAGGCAATAATGTGATCTCAACTAGTGTAATCAATTGTTGTTTACATGCATAGTAAAATAACAATAACAGAAAAAATGTTAGTCCAAACCTAAGGACTCACTGGATGAGACGACCGAGCATGCCAATCCGCATTATCCTAGAATAGCGAAACCAATCCCATTGAGAACAGCCCCTAACTTAATGCAAAGGATATGGGAGGGCAAAAAGGGAAGAAAAAGAGAGAGAAAAAAAAGGGGGGGAGGGGGAAATGGCCATCCTCCTGAAGGTGTTCGGCCCAGTAAAGGCTATCCATTCTCCCCACACCCTCATATATTTATCCAACATCTGAGAGGTGTCGGCCCTGAGCTCCTCCATACGCTGCAGATGGAAAACTTCCTTGAACCATTCAGCCAGAGTAGGAGTCTGTGTTGATTTCTATTTCCTAGGGATCAGTGATTTAGCAGCTGATAAAAGAAAAATTATCAAACTTCCCTTTAGAGAGTCCAGACTCAGCGGTAGCATGAAGAGCAAGAGAACTGCAGGTGAATTTTACAGCAGTATACCGGTGATTATTTTAATTATCTCTATCACTTTCTCCCAAAATGGCTGAAGGGTCTCGCAGCACCACCAGATATGTGTTATAGTTCCTTTTTCCCTGCTGCACCTCCAACAGGAGGAAGGGACACCAGGGTAGAGCGCATGTAGTAGCTTTGGAACTCTATACTATCGCGATAGTACTTTATAGTTAAGTTCTTGTATTCTGCAAGAGATCGAAGCCCTGCTAGCCAAGATACAGGTTTCGACCAATCCTCCCCAGAAAAAGTGCTACTCAATTCATGTTCCAAACTGTGTTGGAAGTTCGGACTTCTGTTAAGCTGGGATTTTAGTATCATATTATACAAAATGGAAATAAGATGTGCAGGCTCCTGCCCCTGAGTACACAATCTTTCAAAGCAGGTATGGGCTTGGGCAAGATCAAGCTTAGTTTTATTAGAATCATAGAAGTGCTTAAGCTGCAAAAATTGTAGCCAGGTGTTTGGAGTGCGGCACCAAGACGGTATACTATCCTCGTATGATTTAAAGGCGGAGTGCGCAACGAAGTCCCCAATATGAAGTGGCTTCTGTTTGCTGTCATCTGCGTACAATAAACAGTGCACAGAGATGGGAAGCTCAGAGATCTCTCTAATCGGGATCAGTGGACCCCCGGCATTATATAGGTTATGTTGTCGGCCAAGAGACCGATTTACCGAGAGCGTGATCTGGGTAATTAGTGGGAGGTGAGGCATTTTGAGGCATCGCAGAAGGGGTAAAAGACACGGCAGGGAAGATAGTGATCTCCCACACATTCGTTCTTCAATATGTACCCAGCGTTTTGAGGTACTAGAGCGGAACCAGTCAACAACTCTAGCCGCTGTTGCAGCCTTATAGTAGGACTTCAAGTCTGGCAGAGCCAGCCCGCCTCTCTATTCCCTCCTTATCAGGACATAACTGGCTATTCTCGGCTTCTTATTGGCTAAACGAAATGTCAAAAAGTGAAAAAAGGAGTTGGGCAGTTTAAATAGGTACAAGAGTCTGGGTAATATATTCATTTTAAGAATATTAATGTGCCCTATCCAGGAGAAATCCCTCCTGTCCCATTTGGCCAAATCTCCTTTAATCTGTGCAAATAAGGGAGTAAAGTTCAGGTCAAAAACTCGTTGGTGTATAGCGGGAATCCGTATCCCAAGATAAGTAAAGGATTCATTTACCCATTTGAAGGGGAACTTATCTTGTAGGGAATTAACTACTTGGGGGTTAAGAGAGATATTTAGGGCCACACTCTTGGAATAATTTACCTTGAAATTGCTTAGCACACCATATCTATTAAGCAAATCCATCATGGCAGGCAAGGAGGTCTCAGGCTTCAACTATATACAACAGGAGGTCGTCTGCAAAGGCAGCACATTTATGTTGCTCATTTCCAACCACTATACCTTTAATCTCCTCCATTCCTCTAATGGATTGCATGAGATGTGCCATAGCGATAACAAAACGTGGTGGCGACAGCGGGCATCCCTAACGCATCCCATTGTTGATATAGAAAGGGTTAGAAAGCTCGCCGTTTATAATGATTTGAGCCGAAGGGGACTGATACAGGGCAAATATTTTTTGCAGCATTAACGGACCAAGTCCAGCTTTAGACAGGGCAGACCGTAGAAAATGCCAGATTACCCTGTCAATCGCCTTTTCCGCGTCGAGTGATAAAAGCATGGCAGGGGTGTGAGATTTCTGAACATGACGTATGAGGTCGAACGCCCTTAGGGTATTATCCCGTGCCTCCCTGCCGGGCACAAAACCTACTTGATCAGGATGTATCAGATCTGCAATAATGGAGTTTAGTCTAGTAGTGATCAACTTCGCATATATTTTAGAATGTACATTAAGTACAGAGATCGGCCTATAAATGGGGCAAGTGAGGCGATCCTTCCCTGGCTTCAACATCATAGAAATGTGCGCCTGTAGGAAGGTAGGGGGAAATGGCTGAGTGGTTGACACACAATTGAAAGAGGCAAGTAAAGGGTCAGCTAATTTTTCCTTAAGGGTCTTGTAGAATTTGGCGATGAAGCCGTCTTGGCCTGTGCTTTTCCCTGCGGGGCATAGCGGAGGTGACCAGAGATAGCTCGATTGATGTGAAAAGGGCATCCAACATCTTGAGTTTGTCGACGTCAATTTTGGGGAGAGCGGCCGTGGACATAATAGAGGTTAGGAAATCTAGGGCCGAGGTAGCAGGAGGAGTGGGAAGCGTGGATGAAAGGTTATAGAGGTCCCGATAGTAATCATGGAAGCTATCTAGAATCTCAGAGGTAAGGTGAACAATTCTTCCTTACTTGGTTTTAATAGCAGGAACATATAGTGATGCCCTCTTGTCTCTCAGGGCCCTAGCCAGCATTCCTCTCTGCCTGTTACCCCATAGATAATAGGACCCCGCACAAAGCTGCCGGTATCGAGCAGTTTTTTTTTCCATGTGTTGTAGGATCTCATGTTTAGTAAGTACTAGTTCGCAGAGGTCAGCCTCCGACAGCATGGATTTATGGATTGATTCCAACCGTGAGAGCTGTGACAGCAAGGAGGATAATTTAATAGCGGCTTCCCTCTTTAGTCTAGCACCGTGCTTGATTAATGTGCCCTGGACCACGCACTTTAACGATTCCCATTTCAGTTGGGGAGAGGTAGGGTCCGCAGAATGATCATTAAGGAAGTGCTCTATTGATTGGTTACAATTTCGCAGTGAACCGGGGCGTGGTCGGATAACAAGATATTACCTATGGCTAGCCTCTTGGCGCTAGGGAGGAGGGCATACTGGAGGAAAATGTAATCCAACCTACTATATCTTTTGTGGGGATGAGAGTAGAACGTGTAGTCTCGAGTATTTTGGTGAGTAAGGCGCCAGGCGTTATTAAGCTGCATATTATAATGGAGCCTTTTTACTTTATTCAACTTATTTAGCGGGACACAGGAGTGCCCCGATGATGTGTCCAGGCTCGGGTTCAGAGCTATGTTAAACTCCCCACAAAGAATAATTTTACCCTCTGCATACACGTTTAAGTCGTCTAAGGCTGAGGATAGGAATTGGCCCTGATTTGGAGCATAGATATTTGCTGTAGTGAACAAGGTCCCTGCAATGTCACACTTAGCGAATATAAATCTCGCGTTAGGGTCTGTCTTACTATCTATTAGCTTCACAGGAAGATTTTTAATAAAAAAAAAATGGCCACTCCTTTAGATTTGCTGGAAGGGTTACTGCTGTGGCACCAGAGGAGAAAATACTTATTTCTAAAAGCCTCTAAGTGCCCTGTCATAATGTGCGTTTCCTGCAAGAGTTCGACCTTTGTGCATGTTATATAGGATTTGGGATCTTCTCTCAGGGATGTTAAATCCCTTAACGTTAAGGGATGATATTTGGAACGCTATCATGGTGGCTGATATAAGAAAGACAGGAAAAACAGGCAGATTGGTTTCCAATGTTCGCGTCTCGTCCAGGGAAAAGAATACATACTCAAACATAACCAAAAATTGAGAAAAACCAAATGAATAAGCCTATCAAGCATAGTATAGGCCAAGAAGAAATAACTAACAGTTGCAGTATTATCAACTGCTTTATGCGAGTACATAGCGCCCGCGTTAACACCTGTGGGGGGAAAGAAGAGACCTAGTACCATAAGGACAGGAGAAGGTCTTGTTAAGAGAAGCTCGGAGGCAACCGTGGGGCCTGCTTACATATTTGAAATCAGGAAAACTTAAAGGGGGTGTATCGCTTCTTCAGTTCGTGTGTTTCAAAGTATTTTCAATTTCTCAGCTCTACAAATCCCTCCCTTCACTGTTCATGCTGGCTCCCGGGTCCTGTTCTCTCCCCCTCTCCCCTCTCTGTCTGAGTCCACATCTCACTGTTCCTCTCCCTACAGTATTATTTTGTAAGAGCTGTTTAAATACCACATACCTGCATTCAATCTAGACAGTCTTCTATGAACTCAGTCTTCTATGATCTCTTCTCCTCTCTCAGCTGGAGGTTTGTTACAGTTGAATCCAGTGTTCCTATGAACGGCACAGATCTCCCTTCTATGCAGGAGAGTTAGGCACCATGGCACAATTTTGCTGTTTTCTGATTGTAGAATCAGCTGCAGTGTGTTTCTGCTGGGTGTGCAGAGTGAAATTGCTACGGCCCCTTAATCTGAGTGAGAGAAGCAGGGATCGAGGCACATTTCTGCTGTTTTCTGATTGTAGAAGCCCTGCAGTGTTATTGTGTTTCTTCTGGCTATACAGAGTGAAAATCCTGCTGGTCCCTGAGTGAGAGAGACAGGAATGCTCGCTCCCGTGAATCTGACCGGGGGCCTGACAGAATGTAAATTAGTAGAGCCATCAGCCAACCACAGGACAGGAGGAGGAATCCGACCAGCACTGGGGAACTGTGTTTACAGAAACAGAAGATAAGGGACACTGTGAAAACAAGACAGCTTTGCTAATGACATCCAATTGCAAAGTTGTTTGTTTTCACTGTCCCCTTATTCTGAAGACCATTTAATGAAATAATACAACCCCTTTAAGCATTTCAGAGAGTTATACAACATGGGTGTGTCCCGAGGTAGCAACTCTTGCAGTCTCAGGGAGGCTAGGACCGGAACCATGTAACGAAGGAAAAGTTAGCAATTACAACAGTTAAGGCCTGTCAGGGCTACTAGAGGCCAGCAAGGGAAGGACTCACTGCTGAATCAATATAGGTTGAAGATCATTGAGTACTGTGGAACAGGCTCCTTTTTGTTGCGCCGTCCACTCTGTCCAATCATACTACAGTTCGTTGGCATCTCGACAGATGCTGTTCTTTGGGGGAGAGGACAGTTTCGCTCTCCCGCTGGCATGAGGGCCAACTCTGAATCGAAGAGGCAGTGGTAGCCGAGTAAGTTGTCTCCCAATCGGGTAAGGAGATAGGTGGGAGCATCAAGGCAGACAGGAGGTTCGAGAGATAAGCTAGTTATCTAAAAGTATGATCCTCCATTCTTACATGTAAGGCAAAGGGGAAGCTTCATCGGTACAGGATTTTTTTGTCCTTGTAGCAGAGAGGTCAGTGGCCTTAAAGCCGATCTCAAGGGTAAGGTGCGCATTGATAGGTCTGGGAATAAAGCGATTTTAGCAACCTCGTGAGTGAAGTTTTGGATGCTCTGGGCTTTTTTCATAATGTCCTCTTTGACAACATAATAGTGGACCCGACAAATAACGTCACGCGGTCTAGCAGGATCCTGGCTCGGCGGGCGCAATGCCCTATCCATCTCTATAGGAGAGTCCCCCTTTTTGCCCATCAGCTTATTGAAGAGACTTGTTAACAACTGCACCAAGTCTTGAGTTTTTACGGTCTCAGGGATCCCTCTAACTCTAATCTGTCATGGTTCACGCCGCGGCCCCTGCTATGGACCGACGGCGTGCCCGTGTCTCCTGTGTCCCGGCCGCTGCTGCGACATCTCCTGGTGTCCCTGGCTCTCTGCACGCACCTGTTCTGGCTCGTTCCACTCCTGAAGCCTCACCAGCTCTGCTTCCTCCAGCTACCTGGCGTCCTGTGCGCACACGTGCTCTCTCTAGGGGCACGCGCGCGTCACTGCACCGCATTTATTGAGACAGTGTTCTTGCCCTGTGACCTTTGATCCCTGGCTACATAAGGAACCTCCTACCTGTACTCTTGGTCAGTTCGTTGTTGTCTTCCAGCACAAGAGCTTGACCCCTTACCTGCTGTACATCTGCCGCTGTACCTGGTCCTGCTGTTAAATATATTCTGTCTCCTGTCTGGGACTTTGTCTTCTGTTTACAGCAGCACCCGTCTGCCTCCAGTACCCAGACCTGCCCTTCGGCTACCCACCACCGGCATCTGCCATCTGTGCCTGCGGTGGGCCCTGAGGATCCACACCCGGATATCAATGGTCGGCGCTTCGACATATGTTTGTCAGCGCCGCAATCCGATACATAATCTTTTTTTTTAATAAAATTTTATTGAGATTTCACAAAATTTACATCAACCATGTATCCATTAGGTACAAATAAACATGTGTTGTATTAAACAGACATCACTTGACTGAAAATCCACTATTTCTTTTAAAGATCCATACATCATGTGACATCTATCTCTTCTCATACCACCACTCTCTGTACCATAGTTCTCTCTCTCTTTCTAACACAACTACCTCAAAACTAAACTTTCTGAACTTCCCCCCAACTTGGTGTGATGTGCCTAAGTCTACTCTTCCCCCTCTCCTCTCATGTGCCAACCTTCAGTCTTCCTAGAGTACCTGCTAACTGTTCTGCTAGATAGTAAGCTGAGAACCTTAAAGGCTCCACTATATTTCTTATTTCTTGGTCATCAAATGTATCTGACATACATTTTTTCCATTTTTTGAAAAAGCTTATCTTTGTTGCGTTCCGCATCAAGTTTTTCCATAAAGAATAACTGCTTCAAAGTGGCTATCACCTCCCCCAATGTCGGACCAGACTTCTCTAACCAATGTCTCAGTATCACTTTTTTAGCTACCAAAAGTAGAAGGTGCGTCCCCTTGTCCCTACACAACGTCATTTCCCCCTTTACCCCTGGATTTCTGAACCATTATATAGTGGAAAAGACAGCTCTGTGGTGTAAGCGATATGTCTTAGTCCCAGACCTGTGTAACCCCTTCCCGACATTGGACGTATGCATACGCCCTAGCGGGAAGTGACTTCCCGCAAATGGACATATGCATACATCCTGGCGATCGCGCGGGCTTGTGGGAGAGCTGCGCACGATCGCGACATGGGACCAGCGGTAAATTATCGCTGGCTTCATGCCGAATCACCCCGGCTCCGGGAACTGGAGATCACTTTCCGGAGCCATCTGTGACGTCACGATGCCCCCAATGCATTGTGGGCATCGTGGCTGACAGTTGTCATGGCGACCAGTGCATAGAAACAATGCTATGTACTGGCCTGCCTTCTAACAGCAACCTTCAGAAGATCTGAAGATTGCTGTTATAAATCCTCTATGGGAAAAAGTACAAAAAAAGTGTAAAAAAATAAAAAAAGTAAAATTAAGTGAAAAAAAGTAAAACACAAACACAAAAATTAAAATAAAAACACGTACACCGCCCTTTTCCCCTTTACAGACGCCAAACGCCCCAAAACAGATAAAAAATAAAAGTACCCATATTTGGTATCGCCGCGTGCGTAACGACCTGTCCTATAAATGTGTCATATTAATTAACTCGTACGGTGAACGCTGTTAAAAAAAATTTAAAAAACAATCAAAGAATTGCGATTTTTCATCCCGCAGCACATAAAATGGAATAAAAAGCGATCAAAAACTCATATAAATGCCAAATTTGTACCAATTAAAACGTCAGTTCATCCCGCAAAAAAAGTCCTTACATCTCTCTGTATACGGAAAAATAAAAAAGTTATGGCTCTCAGAAGACAGCGATGCATAAAAATTGTTTTACACAATAAAAACACTTTTTTTTAAAGTGTTTCAACATAAAAAAAAACTATATCAATTGGATATCGCCGTAATCGTATCAACCCACAGAGTAAAAGCTAACTTGTCATGGTTACTGCACAGTGAGCACTGTTAAAAATAAAAATAACAAACACTCCTAGGATTGCAGTATTTTCTTCACCCTGTCTTCCAAAAAACGGATTTAAAACTGATCAAAAAGTCTTGTCCCCAAAAAGAGATACCAATAATAACCAACTAATCCCACAAAAAACAAGCCCATACACCGCTCCGTACACAGAAAAATAAAAAAGTTATGGCTCTCAGACTGCGACGATGCAAAAACATGTTTTTCTTTTTGAATAAAAGTGTTTTTATTGTGTAAAAGCAGTAAACATGAAAAAAAAAATAAAAATTAGGTATCACTGTAATCGTATCAACCTGCTGAGTAAAGCTAGAATGTCATTTATACCACACAGTGACCGCTGTAAAAAATAAAAATAAAAAACACTACCAGGATTGTTGTATTTTGCCTCACAAAATGCCTCACAAAAACCTTAATAAAAAGTGATCAAAGTGTCATATGCACCCCATAATAATACTAATAAAAACGTCAAATCATCCCACAAAAAACAAGCCCATAATCAGCTCCTTATACAGAAAAATAAAAAAAGCTATGGTTGTCAGAATAGGACAACATAAAAATGCAATTTTTTTATAGACCTATTTCTATTGTGTAAAAGTAATAAAACATAAAAAAAACTATATAAAATTTATATCATTGTAATTGTACCGACCTCCATAGTAAAGTTATCCTGTTTTTTATCCCGTACGGCGAACATTGAAAGAATGAAGCCCAAAAAACAATGGCGGAACTGCGTGTTTTCCCCCCATTTTCATGGCCCCATACTGAAAAAAAACTCTGGAACACCTGTGCGCCCAAAATGCACAGTACACCCCTCTATGAGATCCCTGAGGGGTCTTGAATCCAAATCCAAAATGGGACGACTTCTGGAAGGTTTCACCTGTTCTGGTACTTTGGGGGCTTTGCAAATGCGACATGGCCCCATCAAAATCTGCATTCCAAAAGCCAAATAGCGCTTCCTCTCTTGTACCCCCTGCTATGCGCCCAAACAGCAGTTTACACCCACATGTAGGGTATTGCCAAACTTGGAAGAAATTGCATGACAAAATTTGGGGTGCTTTTTTTTCCAGGATTCCTTGTAAAAATGGAACATTTTAAGCTAAAATTGCAGATTGTTGGAAAAAAATAAAATTTTTCATTTTCACAGCCGAACACTAAAAAAAATCTGTGAAACACCTGTGGGGTCGATATACTCACTGCACCCCTGGATATATTCCTTAAGGGGTGTAGTTTCCAATATGGGGTCTTTTTAGGGGTGTTTATTCAATTTTAGCACCTTAGGGCGTCTGCAAACCTGAAATGGCGCCTAAATAAAATCATAAAGAAAATGAGACCCCTAAGTCCAGTAGGTGCTCCTCCTACTCTGGGGCTTGTGGTTGAGCCAAATCGCACACTAGACCCACATATGGGATATCTCTAAAAATGGCACAATCTGGGGAATCAATATTAAGTTGCATTTCCCTGATCACATCTACCGAGTTCTTGTGTATAATGAATAAAAATTTAAAATCTGCAAAAAAGTAAAATTTTGAAAGTCCACCTCCACATTGCTTTAATTTCTGTGAAACACCCAAAGAGTTAGCAAACTTCTTAAATGCTGTTTTGAATAGTTTAAGGGGCTTAGTTTCTTAGATGAAATAATTTATGGGGGTATTTAACATACAGGCCAACCAAAATCACGTTAGAACTGGACTGGGCCCTAAAAAAATGTAAATTGCAAATTATCTTGAAAATTTGAAAATTACTACTAAATTTCTAAGTGCCCCTAATGACGTAAATAAAAAAAGACATTAAAAAAAAAGATGCCAACCTACAGTAGACATATGGTTGATGCTAGTTATAAGCTATTTGATGGAATAACTATCTGTCTTACACACAGAAATTTTTGAAGTTTGAAAATGGTAAATTTTTAAAATTTTTCATGATTCTTTGATATTTTTCACAAATAAACAAGGACATTTTGGACAAAAATTTCTTACTATCTTAAAGCACAATGTGTCACGAGAAAACAATCTCTGAATCACATGGATAGGTTAAAGTGTCAAAAAGTTATTCTAACGTACAGTTACACATGCCAGATTTAAAAAATGGGGCTCTGTCAGAAACTGGCTCCGGCAGTAAGGGGGTAATATACCTCCCCACTTCCTTCCAGAAATTCTTAATGATTTGACATTCCCACATACAATGCAGTAACCCGGCCCTATCCAATCCACATTTCAGACATCTGGTCAAATATTCTGTGTCCCTATTTACATAAGGCAGATTAAATGCAATTGTTGCCCTATGTGCTAATCTAAATATTACTTCTCGCCATTGCTCACTATGGGGGCCCCCTCTTTACC